>PVKA01020831.1:0-39690 GCA_004027165.1 Ctenomys sociabilis
CACATGTACCCTGATGGGCCACGCTCCCTCCTGACCTGCAGTGACCACCCCACCACAGGTGCCCTGCTGGGCCACGATCCCTCCTGACCTGCAGTGACCACCCTATCACATGTACCCTGCTGGGCCACACTCCCTCCTGATCTGCAGTGACCACCCCACCACAGGTGCCCTCCTGCCCTGCTGGGCCACGCTCCCTCCTGACTCACCTGGGGCTGTAGAACCCAGCTGCACCACACACCACACTGGTCCCTGAGCAGACCGGGCTTGCAAGGGTGCTTGCAAGCTTGAGGTGCTTTTCTCCATCTCACTATGCTAAACTGCATGCAAACACTCACAAGTTCGCATCTGACACGAATGCAAGACTGACATAATTCTAGCTCAAACGGTAGCCATAAAGCAGTTGTCCTAATGGAGAAGGGAGAGCCAGCGCCTACTGCTGGACATTTTTCGAAGTTTTGGTGCTGCTGAGGTGACCAGGTGGGTGTGTGCTTCAGCATGGGCTGAGATGTGGATTAGGAATTCTAAAGGCCCTGCATGGGAAGAGCAGCGCTGTAATCTCCGTATCTTAACGCTTCTGCCAGACATACAAAGTAGAAACACATATAACATGTCCACCAAGCTTTACGTGTGAACAAATGTTTTTGCATGGTTTTAGTAGCTTTTCTAGGAATGCCAATACTGTGTAACTGAGAAGCAACCTCTGCTTAGCTCTGTCTGGAATCTAAGCCAAAACTGTTTGCAGCTCACGGCGCTGCGCTCCTGTACGCCTTTCAATGCAGCTGCGGCTAGCAGGGTGATCCCAGGTACATAATATGAGACAGCTGACTGTGTCTGCCGCTGTAATCACACAAAGCACTTTCATACCAAACTAAATTAGTATTTTATTATAAATAATGTTTTTATTTCTCCTTTATGTGTACTTTTGGAAAGAATTCCTGTATTTACCTAGTTTACATCATTTATAAAATGCTTTTTATTGGTACTTAAGTCTGAGTTGAGAATGATCAGTACAAAGATTATAGTGGAGTCCTTAAAACTCAAAATTCAGATTTTATTCTAAAATATTTTATGTTTAAAATATATTTATTTATAGTCCAAATGTTAATAGATTCTATCTCTATTATATAAAAAAATAAGATTATGATCTACTTCAGATAGTAGAATTAACTATCATAAATATTGAAAACTAAGTATATTACTTATTCTAACTTATTCCTCCTCACCTGCAGCCATAAAGATGAAAGGTCAGGGTTAAAAACACACAAGACAAAGCAATATTAAACTTTAAACAAAGACCATACACAAAAGGAAAATGAATCATAAATTACTGTAATCCAGCACTGAACATCTTCCCCAGGAAATGTTCCCTTATTCTTTTTCTAAGAAGGAAATAACCTAAAATTTACTCCCAGAAACAAACTATTTCTCTCTCCAAAGTACCCAGAAGCTGTTTTTTTAAAACGTAAAGGAAGATGACATACGGTGTGATTTTGGGTCTTGCTCCATCCTCTCTGTGGAAAGAATATATTTCAGTTAATATCATGGCTAACACTGAATTGTAAAAATCTCAGCTGTGTACTGTATGGTGTTGTTATTACTTTACTCACTGATTTAAAAACTTTAATCACCTCTAATCCACATAAAATCATTCAGAATTTTGGTGCTTTTAAAAAATCTTACAAGTATTATAAATCATTAATTACAATTATCATAAAGGAATAAATTAAATGTGTTCAGTAAAAATTAAAGAGCAAATACACCTAGATTGGAAATTTCATACACTGTGAGATTCATTCCTAAAAGAGTCTGGGTACTGATTTATAGTTTCAGGTAATTTTAAATCATCACGTTCATCAAAGGTCATGTGTAACTGATTAGAATTGGGTTGTAATGTGGAAAACAATTCTTACTTAGAAGTTACGCGGCAGGAATCCAAGCTGGAAAAATAACTTACAGTTTTTTACTGAAGCAGAATCCATCAACCAGCATTAATAGGTCACAGAACCCAAGAGCAATCTTGACCTCTAGCAGGTTTCTTTAGAGAGTACCATTCGTGAGCATGTTACGTGAGCATGTCAGTGTGGGTAAAAGTAAAAGAAATACTCAGGGATACCCGGTTATGGCCCAGAGAGTAACACAGAGCTAGCAACAGGGAACACCTGCCGGAGCACCCTCATGATGAAACGCCGGAGCTTGTGGCAGAGCGCAACAGAGCCCAAAGGCTGGAGGACAGCATGACCTGGCCCGCACAGGCAACCAGCGCTCGCTCTTCCACCTTCCAGGGCCTTCACAGTGCCCCTGCGACCTCACGACCCGGCTTAGGTGCAGCACAGGTAACTGCACGCTGGCACCACGGCGCCTCCAGGTCCAGCCTGGCTCAGGACAGTCACCTAGGACAGGTGCACCTTCCTGAAGACAGCCTGGACTGCACAGGCAAGGGGCCTGATGTGAGCCTGATGCTCCCCACATACAGAAGCAGAGCAGTGTGTGCCAGGGATGCCTCAGGACCACGTCCCTGCAGGGGCCTAACTGCAAAGCCCAGCAGTAATGGGACACGAGATAAGTACCCACTGCAGGATCAATGCCTGCCGTGAGGCCTCCACTGGCCTGCAGGCACAGCGTGAGGCAGGGACACACAACTCAGGCTCCGAGGGTTCTCAAGTCATCACAGCGAAGCGTGTGAGGGCAAGTTCGCACACCCTCTGCCTTCCCATCTATGCTTTTGGCTAAAGGAAACTTAACAAGTTAAAATTGCTTTATCATTTTAATCCAGGTTGTTTCTTCCTTCGAAAGGAAATGGCCCCCTCTAGCGGTTGTAACTTAACAATACTGGTGTTTCTGTTTGTTCCTGGGGTTTTGGTTTTTTGGAGACATGGTCTCCCTTTGTAATTTAGTGGCCTTGAACTCACTATGTAGCCCAGACTGGCTTCCAACACAGAACAATCCACCTGCCTCAGCCTCCTGAGACTGGGATTACACACATGCACCATCATGCCTGGCCTTTTGGTCCTAGACCATATCTGGAGGTTATGCATACTGAGCACTCCTCAGCATGTACACAGCACATATATCCACATGTGGAGGAACTCTGACAGCTAGCTCTGCCTTCTTTTCACAAATAAGGAAATCCAAACAGGTGAGCACGGTGGCACACACCTGTAATAGCAGCACTTGGGGCAGATGAGACAGGAGGGTCACAAATTCACCTCAGCAGGGACAATTTAGTGATTTACAGCAACCTTGTCTCAAATTTTTTCAAAATTGTTAGGGAGCCTGGGACACTGCTCAGCCCAGAGGCTCAGTAGAACTCAGCACTGCCCATGCCAGAAAGAATCAGAATAGCTGCTTCTATAGTCTTAAAAAAATTTAAAAATAAAAACAACACAGAATTGAGCCAGGGAGATAGCTCAGCAGCACAGCACCTGCCTGGCAAGCACAAGTTCCTGAGCTCAACTTCCAGAACAACAACAAAAAAAAGATAGGGCATTTCTAAACAAGATGATGGGAAACTAACAATGGTTATTATATTGCATATTATCATCTTTGAAGTAGTTGCTCAGATTAGCACATGCAGGCATGCAAAAATGATCAAACAATATAAGCACTAAGTGTTCCTTTCAATAAACTAATAGAAATTAGTAGTACAATTTATACTTCATACAAAATACTTCCTATCACTTCATACAAAATATTAACAATCCGTATTTTTTTGCTCCCCTATAATGTTTAGAAAGAATTCAGAACTCTGAGAAGCCAAACTATGAGTAACCTCTTTTAGGAAAGGAATGCACTAATACTGGGGATTAACATTCCCTCAAGTGTTCAGGAGTGAGGCACTGGAATAGAAGCCTACCCTCAAGTATATCAAACTGCACTATTCTCTCTCTCAGCATTCGAACTGTACTAGACACCATGTCTCTACCCAGTACCCATACTGCAGACAACTGAGCACTCAGCTGCAATTCTGCAATTCGACTTCCAAGACCTTGGCTAATGGGATGAAAATCAACTACCGATTCATGTGGACATCAACATGCTGGGCACTGGGGCTGAAGAGGAAGCCTCCCCCCCCCCCCCGGGAGCTGCGAGGGGAGGCTGCATACCTGCGCAGCGCTGGGTCGGCCTGGGTCTCCTCACTGATGAGCTCGGCCTCACTGTGGGCGATGCGCAGCGCCAGCTCACGGTCCCTGCGCTCCTGCTCCAGCACTGCCTGCTGCTGCGATTCCTCCGCACGCTGCCGGGCCAGCTGCTCCTCCACCTCAGCCTGCCAGGCGCAGAGAACAACAATTGCACGGGGCCCCACCCAGCCCAACTGCCAGGTTACAGGTTCAGCTCCGATCTGGCCTCTGTTTCCTTCTCTGTCATGAAAACTTCACTTTCCCAAAGCAAGAGGATGAGAGATACCCAAACTCCGGTGACTCTCGGGCGAGCACGTCAAGCATGAGTACCCCAGGGCTGAACTAACTGCAACACACACACTACAGACACAGGGCCGCCAGGGTGCTGTTACCTGGGACATACCAGGGAAGCCTAGGCAAACACAAGCAAGCTGGGAGTAGAGAGACGATTACTACCAGCACCTGCAGCTGTAAGACATCATAAAACATAAAAGTGTGTGCTGCATCCTATCTGACCTCCCCCAGAGACACAGCAACACTAGTGTTGACTGAGCCCAGCTCTGTGTGAGCTGCTTTATACGGGTACGTTAATTACTCCCAGCCCCAGAGAAGAGCTGGGGCTCCTGGTAGCTCATGGCAGCTGCCTCAGCTCCCGTGGGTGACAGAGCCTGGATGAGAACTCAGGCCCCTCCCCCAAAGCCATCCTAGGACCACTGAAGAAACTATCTTTGGCTCAGGGACTGAGATGGTGCTAACTTAGTGCACAAATCCAAACCTGACTTCCACTTTTGATACTGTGCGATTATATTCTGACAGGAAGTCCATTCTGTAAGTACAAACCTGAATTCGTCTTTCATCATCTTCCCTTTTCTTTCTTTCTTCTTCTTCCTGTTTTCTCTTTGCTTCCATCTCAAGTTTCCTTTAAAAAAAATCCCCAAAATTCTTCAAATTTCACAACAAATAAATTCTCCATTGGGCAAATTAACTACTAATAAACAAAGTAACAGAGTAGAAACTTAAACCAACCTGTTGGCCACATACATACTGACTTATTTTGAATAAAACACAATCTAATTCTATTGACAATAATTCTCAAAACCAACAGATTCTATTACCATTAATGCCTCTAATAAACCTGGTTGCAGACCCTACCTGCAAGGTCTTAATTATGGAATTCCTTCTGTTCCTGCCCCAACTAGACAACGTATGTTCACTCTCTTTACCTTATCAGGGGACTCTTCCAAAATGTTACTAGCTTTAAAATAACAGAAAAGTACAAGTGCCATTTTCTACCTTATGAAACAATAAAGAGGTCATTTCTAAGGAGAAGAAGAAGAGCAGGAGGAAGAAGAAGAAGAAGAGGAGGAGGAGGAGGACAAGGTGGTGGGTGCCCCCAGTGTAAGAGACTAATCAAAACTCGGACTGCACAGGTGCAGCGTCTTCTGTCTGAAGTGCATAGGACAAGAAACAATTCAGATTTCAAGTTCTGAAATATTTTCTCACACTTTTCTAGGCTGCATATGACAAATCCAGAAAGTCCAAATTAAAAAGTCATGCTACAAATGACAAACCCACAGCCACAGGCATAATAACTGGGAGAAGCTGAAAGTATTTGCTCTAACATCAGGAACTCTTGGTGCTCTTCTTAAATGGACTACTACAAATTTTAGCCACAGCAATTATGAGAAGGAAATAAAAGGCATACAAACAGGAAAGGCAAAAGTCAAATTACCCATTTGCAAACAAATGGGTAAAACCCTAAAGCTCCCCCAAGGACTACGAGCTCTGAGTGAATCCAATAAAGCAGCAAAATACAACACCACAGAAAGGGATGGGCAGATGGTCCGCCAGTCTAAGTGCCTGCCTCACAAGTGCCAGGACCAGGGTTCACCCTCTGGTACCACATGCTGTGCTGGCCACTGAAAATGGGCATAGTGGCGCACATCTCTAATCCCAGCACTCAGGAGGCTGAGGCAGCAGGATCGCTACAAGTCCAAGCTGCCTAGTGAGACCCTATACCAACTAAGATTTTTTTAAAAATCCAAACCACAGCACTAAAGATAGCAATGTGTTATACTAGGGTCATGCTTGGAATGCCTGTCATTCTGGTCCTCTAAATGCGTACTGCTTGTCATGTCATACCAATTACTGCTATGCTGTCTCTCAAGTAAATGTTTGTTTAAAAAAAAAAGAGTGAAGACAATAGGCCTCATAACACACAATGAAGTCTATACTGCACATTACAGACATGCACTGAGACCAGGCAGGAAAAGGAGAAAGTTCATTTAAAGACAGAATGGCCTAAAACATTCCAGGAAATGAACATCTGATTTGTGAAGCCTTAAGGTCCCCACATAAATAAAATTTTAAAAAGGCTAAAAAAAAAATAATCCAAACCACAAAAAGTCAGTTGCTGTTCTATGCACTGGTGATGGATTTTCTAAGAAAGAAACCATGAGAGCAATTCCATGCACAACAGACACATAAGAAATAAAACACCTAACTTTAACTGTGGAAATGAAAAAGCCTACCCTGAAGAAACTCTATATACTGGAGAACATACTTTGATGGATCTTCATGTACTGGAAAGATGGATATAGTTAAGATGTCCAGACTATTCAAAGTAATCTACAGATTCCTTGCAATCTCCATCAAAACACCAGAGATATTCTTCACAGAATTAGAAAAGACAACCCAGACAGACAGACAGACATGGAAGCACAAAGACCCTGAAAACCCAGGCAAGCTTGTTCAAAGACAGCAAAGCAGGCAGGCTAACTAATACCAATCAGTATATGCTACAGAGCTACAGTAACCAAAGAGCATAACCAGAAGCACAGAGGGGCTGGCACTGGGACACATTCCTGTAGTCCCAGCACTCAGAAAGCTGAAGCAAGATGATGCCCCAAGTTCAAGGCACAAGGCCAGCCTAAATTACATAGCCAGAGTTCAAGGCCAGCCTCAATTAAATAACAAAACCCTCTCTAAAACACACACACACACACACACACACACACACACACACACAACCATACACAGAAAAATAGAATAGAACAAAGAAGTTCACATATCAAAAGCCAGCTTTTGTTGATTCTCAACAGAAGTGCTAAAATATTCATGGGAGAAAAGACAACCTCTTTAACAAACAGTGCTGGAGAGACTGGATATCCACATGGAGAACAATGAAGCTTGACCCCTACACTTCACATCCTATAAAAAGAATCAACTCCAAAAGGAAGGAATAGAGGGATAGAAAATTAGGACAACAAAAGAAGGCTGAAATCGAGCAGGACAGGCACTGAGTCTGCTTATCTGTGCCATTATACCAAGGAATTATGTAACTCGCTTGTTATTTTCATAGCTAGGAGTTTGCCTTGAGAGATTTTGACTCAGACTTTTGGAAAAGTACTGTAGAGACACTGGGGAAGGGGTAATTGTATTTTCGCTTTAAGTAGGAAACTTACAGCTTGCTAGGTTAGATTATCAAATTGATGATGTATTTACAGATTTATTAAAAAATACAATAAAATACAAATATCATCTGAAAAAAAAAAAACAACTCCAAAATGTAAGACCTAAAACAGAGAAGATGAGGAAACACTTCATAATACTGGTACAGGCCGTGATTTTTCTGAAGACTCCAAAAGATGAGTGGGGCAGCAAAAGAGGATCACATCAAACTAATGTTTGTGTACAGGAAAAGAAATCATCAACAAACTGAAGAAACAATCCACAGAATGGAAGAAAACATTCACCAGCTATTTACCTAACACAGGCTTAATATCCAGGATATATAATGACTCAGTAGCAAAATAATCTAATTTCAAAATGGACAAATAATCTGAAAAGACACTTCTCAAAAGAAGAAAAACAAATGACCAAAGAGTAAATGCTGGAGATCATTAGCCATCAGGGAAATGCAAATACAAAGTACAAAGATACACTATCTCACCCCGGTTACAATGGCCACTATAAAAAACAGGGTAACAAATGTTAGTAATGACTGGAGAGATGGGAAATCATACCTTATTAGTGAAGAATGTAAGCTAGAAGAGCCACCACAGGAGTCAGTAGTGAAGAGTTAGGTTGGCATTCAAATTTCCTTTCATTTCTTTTTTTTGGGGGGGGGGGTGGGAGCTGGCTCCGCCTGCCCTGAGGGCGGGGCTCACACGTGGTGCAGGGGATTGAACCATGGTCCCGCCTGAGCTTGCCTAGGCAGGCACTTCAGACCAATGAGCTATCTCGCCGGCCCCCTTCATTCTGATTACCTGGACAAGAGTCACTGATACTTGTCCACGTGCACGCAGTGGGTCTGCGTCCTACTCAGGCCACCCGAGGTGCCCAAGAACAGATAAATGGGTAAGGAAAATATGGTGCATATATATACAGGGTGGACCACACCCCATTGTAAAGAACACGGCTGGCATGATGAAACACACCTGTGGCTGGCTGGGCCAGGAGGACAGCCAAGTTCGAGCCCAGCCCAGGCAGCATAATGACTTAGAGATCCTGCCTCAAAATAGAAGTATAAAAGAGCTGGGGATGTAACTCACTGTTACAGCCCTGGAGTCAATGCTCAATGCTCAAAAATAAAGGGAGTAGGGGGGATCTACCCAGTACAGCAGAATGGACAGAGGTAAAGGTCACGTGTAAAGAAAACAAGCTGACAAGGAAAGACAAGTACTGCACGCCCTCACTCACATGTGAATGCTTTTTTAGAAATGCCAACCTGAATATCCAGTAGTAACTACTTAGGCCTGGTGTATGGGGTGGGGGGTGGGTAGGATGCATGCGACTGTATGCACATGTGCAAGTGTCAGCGACTCCTGTCCAGATACACAATCAGTACGCACTAATAAAAGTAAAGGAGGGCCGGCTGATTAGCTCAGTGGGTTAAAGCACTGGCTTAGGCAGACACGGCAATCAGAGGTTCCACCCTGGGCCTATCCTGCCAGACCCGCCCCTGGAGCCCACTGAGACAGGGATTGAGACTGGGCATGGTGATGAGCCCCTGTAATCTCAGCACTTGGGAAGCTGAAAACAGGAGGATCCCTATGAGTCTGATCTGTGTAGTAAAACCCTGTAGACCCTGCACTAAATATAAAAAAAAAAAAAGTAGAAGGGAATCTGAATGCCAACATATCGCTCAAAGTTCAGACTCAGAGCAGTTCAGGGTTCCAGCTTGGGACACTACTCCACCTACAGTTAAACTCATTCTCAGTAATTATGACATTTTAAGTAATTTTTATAAAACTAGCTTATCTTCTGTTTTCAAGTTTATTATGAAACTAATCCCTCAAAATACGAATGTGAGTCTTCACCCACAGTGAGCCCCTCGGCCACCTAGCTTATCTTCTGTTTTCAAGTTTATTATGAAACTAATCCCCTAAAATACGAATGTGAGTCTCCACCCACAGTGAGCCCCTCGGCCGCCTCCTGCCGGGATGGCGCGTGTGCTTACATCCTCCGCTCCTCCTCTTCCTTCCTCCGGCGCTGCTCCTCCTCCTCTCGCCTCTTTCTTTCCTTTTCCATTTCTTCTTGAATTCTTCGCAGCCTTTCTGCCTCCTCCTCCTGCTGCTTCTTTTTCTGTAGGGCACTGAGAAGCTCCTCCGAGCTTCTGACCAGGGCGTCGTACTCCTTCTGAATCTGCTCCCTGGTCATCATCGTCGACTTGGAAGAACGAGCACACACATGAGCTCTCCCTCCCTCTGCACAGCAATCCACGCACACATCACTGCTGAGCCACACACTCAAAAACTGCTCTAAAGGGCTGACCAAGTAGCTCAGTGGGTTAAAGTGCAGGCACAGGGTCCGGGGTTCGATCCCCGGGCACGCTGAGACATCAATTGAGACTGGGCCTGGTGGCCCTAGGGAGGCTAAACACAGGCAGATCACTACAAGTCTGATCTAGTAGTGAGACCCTGGACACCCTGTAGACCGTTCCCTAAAGAACACAGAAAAAAGAAAAGAAAAACAAAATTCTTGTATTTCCCACCACAACTTTTTTCAAAAACTACCTCAACTTGATTATAAGACAGCAAAAAAGTAGAAAGCCTGGTGAGCAATAAACCCATTGTCTTTGCTTTGCTGTTTGAACATTAAAATAGCATTCAAACTTGAACATTAATGCTGCACACAAATATCTAACTTTTTAATCAGTCAAATCATCAATATATGAATACATAACTGTAGATAAAGTAATATATAGTTAAAAATTCCTTTTAGGAATGATTTACCTAGCTAGGCAAAATTACTGTTTAATAATATGGTTCAAATGGTATCTAAAGAATAAAAAGGAAACTACTACTTGTACCTAAAACTGTTTAATTTTCCTAAGTTGGCCTTCAAAAAATGTGGCTGGCTTAATTTTACACTGACACTGACAGCTCACAAAAGGGACGGCATGTGCCAGCTTTATGCGACAGGCTATACCTGCATTCTTCTCCAGACGCTGCTCCCCTTTCTGCTTCTACGATTCATTACTCACTTTCTACACTAAATGTCTGCATAGAATGTGAGGTCCAGCTTACTTCAAGGCACTAATACCCACTCAATTACTAAGCTCTGAAACTAGCTGAGGAAAACAGTACAATCCTAAAATACAATTGAGGAAAAGATATGAACAGAAACATGATTAAGAAACATACAGAAAAAAATTTCAATCCCACTAGTAATCAAATAATTGAAAATCAGAAAACTGGCCCCACTTTTTCTGACAAATTTGAGGGTGAAATTAGTTAGCACATTTATACCTGTTAAGCAACATTATGACCCTTATGAAGACAGGGTGTTAACATGGATAAAGCACACAATCAAATGGCAGAGATGCAAAATTAAATGTGCATTAGGGTTACAATTAGGTAAGAATATGCACACACAAGATTGCAAATGGAACGCATTACAGCATGCCAGCTGAACACTTTAGTGTGGGGGCACCTAGGGTCTGTGATGGCTTTCTTCACATTTTCAGTAATGTTAATAATATAAAAGTTAAGCCTCCTCTGGGCTGGGAGGAAGCTCGGTGGTGGATGCCTGCTAACACGCTATGAGGCCCTGGGCTTGACCCCCAACCCTGCCACAAAGAAGTAATGAAATAAAAATTATAACTTTTAGGTAGAAAAGCATAAAATGAATTAAAATAATCTGTATTAATCCTGAGTCATGACTATGCAAAAGCTTAACAACAAAGTATAGTATTTTTTTCTCTTCCTGTGAGCGGCCTGAGGGGACTTGTGAAAATGGCTAGTTACTCTCAACCCAGAAAACCCCACAAAATCATGCAAATCAAGAGGCTCAAATCTTCACGTTCATGTTAAGAGCACATGTGTGAAATTATCTGAAAGGGCACCAAGTATCTGAGGAATGTCACATTAAAGAAGCAATGTGTGCCATTCCGGCATTACAATGGTGTGGAGTTGGTAGGTGCACCCAGGCCAAACAGTGGGGCTGGACACAGGGTCAGTGGCCCAAAAACAGTGCTGAATTTTTTGCTGTGCATGCTTAAAAATGCAGAGAGTAATGCTGAGCTTAAGGGTTTAGACGTAGATTCTCTGGTTATTGAACATATCCAGGTGAACAAAGCACCAAGATGCAACAGGGCTCATGCTGGATTAACCCATCCCTGAGCCCCTCCGGCCATACTGAGATGCTCCTTATTAAAAAGGAGCAAACTGCTCCTAAACCAGAGGAGGAGGTTGCACAGAAGAAAAAGATATCCCAGAAGAAGCTGTGGAAACAAAAGCTTATGGCACAGGAATAAATTAAGCATAAAATAAATGCATATAAAATTTAAGGAAAAGTACAGTGTTTTCACTCTTTCAAAAGGAAAATATTTTTCCTCACAAAAGATGAGACTGTATTAAAATTGTCTTTTTTACGATGCAACTAATGACAGTTTTCAAGTGGAGAGAAGAGAATATGAGCATCTCTTTGCTGACACTTTACACCTTGAAACAAGACCTCTTTCTGTACAACTCCAATATCAAAAGATACGCAATTATATTCAAGTCCAAGTCGCTTGGACTAAAATGACACACCTTAATTGTGGCCATCGAGGAATCGATGGAGGCCTCCAGGGCCTGGATCTGCTGGAGCACCTCCGGCTTCCCATCCCTGAGTGAGCTGGCCACCTCGTTGAACCCGTGCAGCCGCTTCTTCAGGGTGCGCACCTGCACCAGGCCGTCGACGCTGCAGAAGGCGCAGCGTGTCACTGGACTACTCTTCACAGACTTCCGCTTTAGAGAAGTGCTGAGCGTGTTTGCCACGTAACATTTCACCCCATTTCCACTATTATTTAGGGTTCTCCCTTTTAGGCATTATTTTTTACTGAGGTACAAGCAGGGATAGGAAGGACATTGATGCCTGCCTTCTGTGTTTAAGCTGAAAACCAAACATTCAAATCTGGTATTTAAAGAAAGTGTTTAACAATCTCTAAAGAGAGATGGTGTTCAGACATGCAAGTTCAAGAAGTCTAATAAATTAGTAAGAAAAATTCAAATTTAGAATATTTTTAAAAATTAAGCCTATAGTGAAACAACTTATCTTGAAAATAATGGTCAAAATATTTTTTAAACATCAATCTGATTAAGAAACAGCAATCACTAAAAGAACTAAAATAATAGCTCTCTCAACTATTCATTACAACCTACAGAAGTATGTGCTCACATTTTTATGAGCTATTTCACATCTTGTAGAATGAGTTAAGAAACATGTAAATTATCTAGAGTAAATACTCTAGTTACAGGCTAGCATATCACTTTCAAGAGCACCTTCACACAGGTCTAAGCTGCTACCTTCGCATTTTGCTGCTACTGCGTCCTACACGAAGACGCCCGGCCGGGGCTGCTGCTGTCTGGGAGGAGACCGCACCACGCGGTCCGACTGGCTACCTGCTCCCAGCCCTCCAGCTGCAGCCTCCCTCGAGCTGGGACCACAGGGAGCACGCCACGCCCGCCTGGGATGGGGCTTCGAAGGGCTCTTCAGGCACTGTCGTCTTACCGTGGCTTGTGTCTCCTTTTGCAGAGCCACATCCGAATGGTTTTTTGCATTTTAACGCAAGCTTCTGCTCGGTATTTTATTTTGTTTTTCACTATGAGTAAAATGAAATAATTTTAAAGTTCAGTCAAAGTTGGACAAATAATATCTATTTTTTTAAAAACTACTCATTTTTACAAATACAATTCTCAAGCAATATGAAATCTTGAACATACTGTACCAAATACTAAAATCATAAAAGTTTAGCTTGTAGAATGGTTTCTTATACTTCTTAAAAATAAAAGGTACATCATGTATGCAACTGGGGTCATACTTCAAATACATTACGTCCTTATTGTGCCATAATACTAATCCCCAAACTGTCCTACACAACGTTTGTTCTAGTCAGTGTGAGCATATACGTTTCAGAAAGGATTTACCTGGAAAATCAGTTTAGGAGAGACATACCATATTCTTCCTTTTGCAAAAATCACAGTGAACACCCAGATTGGGCCTCTGAGGCTCCTACAGTAAAGGAATCTTTTCGACTTCAGGCACCCAGCACTCCCCCAGATGCGCTGGCCCTGAAAGACGCTTCCTGGAGCACGTTATCAGCACTCTGCAGGCCTGCCTGTCCACGTACTGACCCCAGTGCGTCCGCACATACAGGCCAGACACAGGGTGACTCCCGTGTAAGGTGTTCTCTGTCACAATGCAGTATGCAAAACTAAAAGCACTGAACTACTATGACAAGTATCCTTGTATTTTATTTGGGAAATGAAAGGAAAAAAAGGTTCAGTCATCTCTTTGTCCATATTCACAATGTCTAAGGATCTCAACAATCATCTTTGTTTTTTTATTATTCTTTTTGATGAAGCCAAATGAATTTTCTTTTTCTATTCATAGGGCATGTGTTACTGGATCCTTTTGATGTACCCAGCACTATGTCAAGTACTCTTGTATAGGCAGCAACTACAACTTTAATCCAGTTGTGGATTCCCGAATACAGCAGCTCCAAATGATCACAAGCTTGCCACAGACCTGAGATAACTCAGAAGTATTCTGCCCTTGTTTACCCGGCACCAAAAGACTACCTAGAAAGGTTTTCAGTTTAGAGCCTGGGACCTACTGAGGCTGCAGGATGTGGGAAGAAAGTGGATCCACTAAGAAAATGGCAACAAAAAGCAATGAGTCCCAGTATCAGGAGGTGAAATCCATGCACTCTGGTAACTGATAAGATTTCAGAGATAAAAAAGGAGAGAAAATTGTGCTCTTGAAATTTTTGCTGTGTGTACAGTGGCAAATAGGCAGAAAAAGAAAAATTCCCATTTAGATCTGAGAGATGGAGATGGAGTTTCAAGATCCAAGAGAAAGAAAAAAAAGAACGAAGAGCCAGGCATGGTAGCACACGCCTGTAATCTCAGCACTCAGGAGGCTAAGGCAGGAGGATCACTGTTGTTGTTCTAGACCAACCAGGTTACAAAGTGAGCTCAAGGCCAGCCTGAGCTGCACAGCAAGACCCTATCTCAAAAGGACAAAAAAGAAAAAAAAAAATTAGGGCTGGCTGATAGCTCAGTGAACTAAAGTGGCTGCTCCAGCAGAGCAAAGTATCCAGGGTTCGATCCCCTGGCATGCTGTGCTGTCCCTGCCCCCAGGGAACTCCGAGAGGGCAATTAATACTGGGCATAGCAGTTCTTGCCTGAAGTCCCAGCACTTGGGTGGCTGTAAACAGGAGAATCACTACAAGTCTGATCTATGTAGTGAGACCACATAGACCCTGCCCTAAATACAGAAAAAGAAAAAATTTAAATAAATAAAAAACTAGCCTATTACACACTACACAGGGGATATTGCTGAGGAGCCTGCCACACAGCAAGGTTTAAGATCCTGGCACTGCCCCCCATTCTTGAAACAGGCACAAGCCAGCACCTGTGCCCACAACAAGAGTGCAGGAGAGAGGGAACACTCACGCTTGATGACGGACAGACCACACCACTGCACTTTCTTCCAGCGACTGCAGACCAGCCAGTGATTGACTCTCTTAACCAGCTCTGCTAAGTGCTCAGGGTCCGACTTCATGATTTGATCAAATTCTGCAAACTAGAAGGAAAAACAGTTTGTATCAGCATTAAAAGATAAATGTTAAACACACAGGAAAATGAAATAAATAACATCTGTATCTGAAATCCCACTTTCTGACAAGAGCTGCAGGCCAGCTGCAACTCATCTTGGTGGGTGGATAGCAAACTAAAGCAGTCCACTGCCTCCCTGTCCCTCGACCACAGGGTCCTCCAGGAGGTAGCAAATTCAGTAGTAAAAGCAGAAAAACTTCAGAGGATTAGCAAAAGGGTTTGATCAGGGGGAAAATGGAGAACTGATATATTTTCCAAAGGGCTCATTCATGTTCTCAGGCGTCCATATACAACTTTTGATAAGTGAAGGCCAGCTATGCAGTGTCAGGTACCAAAACTATTCTCTGTTCCCCCAGCTTCATTTTGGACAAAGATTAAGACTTGCTAAGAGAATACACAGCACAAATAAAATGAATAAAACATTATTTCCATTACTTATGACAAAATTCCAAAATGATTTCTATTCTTTACCAAAAATCCTGCCACAGTTTTAAGGATGTTATATAACAACTAATAAAGTGACATTTTGAGCTGGGTATGGATGGCAGCACATGCCTATAATCCCAGTTCTTATGAAGCTGAGGCAGGAAGATTGCCACAAGTTCAAGACCAGACTACATAGCAAGACACTGTCTCAAAAAGCCTAGACAGACAGGCAGATAGATAAGACAGACAGACAGACAGACAGACAGACAGACAGACAGATTGATTTCATAATCACAATTGAATTAAAGCTAACACAATCAGATTAGAGATCTCTGAATATCTGCCTCAGGCATTCAACAAATCCTAATTTTTCTGAAGAATGTAATTCTTAATAATGAAAAATGTCTCTGAGAAATTTTGAGTTTATGATAATTATGAATCCTCATTTTTAATACTTTATCATTTATAATAAACAATTATGTGTGATAAACTTGAGTGCAATAGTAATTACGTGTATATACTAATAAGCATACATTTTACCCCATTTTCAGAAATGTGAGATCAAATTTGTTATTCACATTTTCAGACACTAAAGATATTCATTAATGATTTTTTTAATCCAGTCATAATTATTGGCTACTTAGCAGTTACAGTCATGATTACAATGAGGATGCAATTATTATACTGTAGGAGAGACTGTAAATAGCATCACATATTTACTGAGCACATCGTCATAAATCATTACACAAACTGTGAACACAGGGCTATGTGTCACACCCGAAAGCTTTGCACACGCACTCCTTCGGGGCTGGACAGATGCCAGCACTCAGTCCAGTCCTGCTTCCCCTCTCCTCTTCGCTTGTGTGTCTACCTACCCTGCAAAACACGCTCGCAACGAGCCCCTAAGTGCCCTAAAACCTCAAATCATTGAAGACCAAATTAATGCTCTAGAAAATCTTCTGATTTGTTTAATAAAACTTCAGTCTTTTCTGATTAACAGCCTAATTTAAGCAAATAAAAGGGTCAAACTATGCTCTAATCCAAACACTGGCAAGAACTACAAAAATTACACAGGAAATTACATATTATAAATTTCTCACCAACAAGAAAACTTTGTATGCACACGTACACACGCACATGTACATATTCCACGTCGTTCAAGTAACTGTATCGTTCAAAAACAATACAAATCACTAATTACTTAAGAACATTCAGTAACTCTAACTGCCCACAGGCATGATGTTACAGCTTAAAACAGAAATATCTTTACCTTGCCAGGTCTGAAAAATACTTTTGTTAACCCAAACTTGTAGTCGACTTCATTTAAGCCCAAAGCCTTAAAAAGAGCCTGGAAAATAAAAGTTTACAAATTAAATTCAATTAGTAATTAATAGGAAAGAGTTAATGGGTGAAGAAATTCAATTTCAGCAGCAACTGTACCTTACAAAACAGCCTGGGGTCCAACCGCGCCAGTTTATCCGGCATATACTTTTTATACATGTTGTAAAGCTCATGAAATGAAGCTCGAGAGGGGAAGCCACCCTGCATCAGGTCCAAAACAGACACCATACCTAGATCCATAAAAAATACAATCACTGCACAGAAATCCAAATTAATTTGTGAATGATAAAACAATTTCACACATTAATGTTTAGGAAGGAACAACAAACAGGAATTGTCAACAATGAAAAATTACACAGGAAATATACTTCAAACACTGCATTCCAATTTACCTACCTAAAGCTGCTCCAATCAAGCTCTATCTAAAGCCAGCATGACTAACCATTCTCAGAGGCTTGGTGCATACATAAGCCCTGTGAGGGCGTCAGGGCCCCATGCTCACTCCATGGGTGCTGGGTCCATCTGAAGGGCTGGTGGCCACATTTCTGGGTATGCCTGGGAGTCATGAAAACGTGGCCTTGGTGTCCCTGTCTGGTCCTTCATCCCTTCTTCTGTGGCATTGCTTCTCCCTTCTACTTCCCAGTCATCATGAACTAAGCAGTTTTGCCTACAGGATCTCTCCTCATGATATTCCTGCCTTAAAGCCAGACGACAATGGCCTAAATTCCTTCCCAACAGAAGCAAATTAAGCCTCTTCTTTAAGCTCTGTCAAGCATCACATCCCATAGCAAAAAAGCTAATACAGAAGATTAATGATGGAGAAATGAGAGTCACTGATGAGACTGTACCTGACCATGCAATTTAAAAGCTTCCATAATGCCTTGTGGGGGAAGTGTAGAGACAATGGCTAGAGAAGCCCTACCATGCTGTAATCAGCTTGATGGGTGATTCTGGTGGAAACTCAAAAGACCAGAATGCTGACAAGAGCATGGACAGGAAAGGCCAGGCTCTGGAGATTTCAGCTGGGAACTAGGTTTCAATTGGCAATTGGATTAAAGGCCCTGTGTGTTACACTTTGGCAAAAAATTTGTCCACATCTTGCCCATGTCATGAGACTTTGCAGAATACTGACAATGAAGGCCAGTAAACTAACTAATCTGGTGAAAGAAATTTCAAGACAGCCCAAAATTTGAGCAGTGGCATGGGTTGCTGTTTTGGGCCAGAGGATTAAGAGAAAAGTAGAGCAGAAAAATGTGAGAAAGTTAAATTTTGGTCCAGAAAGAACTGAGTAAAGCTCAGTGCAGAGAGGGTATGGTTACTGAAGAGATTAGCACCATTAAGAATAAAGCAAATACAGTCAAACCCTGGATTGCAACTGACTTGATCTGAGAAGGTTCCACATTTTGAAGAAATTTTTACTTGATAAACAAGCAGTGTCTCGTAATACATGTTGTACATCACACTGAATGTTACACGCTCACAGCTGGTTCTTCTGCTGCTGTTTTGATATACAAGTGCTCTAGATTATGAGGGGAGTGAATTATTATTTTCATAAACCAAGGTATTACTATAGAATAAGCCCAAGACCTTTTTTTTTTTTTTTTTAAATATAGGCTCTCAATATGCAGTTTTTTACTTGTACTGGTCCTCCTGTCTCAGGCTCCTCATTGCTGGGATTACAGGCATGCATCACTATGCCCAGTTCCTGGGCCAACACAGCATGCAGTACTGGGGATCAAACTTGGGACTCTGTGCTTGCCAGGCAGGCACTTAAGCCACCGAGCTATCTCCCCAGCCAGTTCCAGACTTTCAAACAAATTCTATTCCAAAAGAACTTTAAGTCAAATTCATTTGTAAATCCAACAAAGTGAGTCTTTGACACAAATATACAATGTAAAGCATAAAAATACCAATCTTAAAATTCATTCCTATCTGTGCAAGCATGCAATGCTTGCAAGCTGGCGATTTTGTACTTTTTATATGAATAGGAAGAAAGATGTCTTGAAGGCATTTCAGCAGTCAGCATGACCCCACCCATGGCAGACCCAATGGTATAAAAGTGTAAACCTTTCATTTGAGGAAGGGCTTCCTAAGAAATTCATTCTCTTAGATCCGTGTCACTGCTCAGGCATTCAGGCACTTAGCAGCCAAATACAAGCGTGCCAGCCACTACCAGCACTGGTGATGGAATGAGGCATTATCCACACGACACAGGCCTTACAGCATACAGAAGGCATGCCAGGCTCAGGCAGGAGTCTGCTCAGATTTCACAGGAAGACCAGGCAAGGAGCTACTGCTTAAAGAGGCGACCCCTAAAGATGCGGTAAAGAAGGCAGTGAAAACAGGAAGTTGGCCATGCCAAGCACTTGGAACATCTTCCAAAGAAAACTGCAGGCTCTGAGTGCAACCTGCCCAAGAGAAAGAGGTCATCGTTGCTACAAACAAGGTAGAGAAGGGGCCGCCCAAGCCTTCTGAAACTCACATCCCTACCCTGTGTCCTAGATGCCAGGACAGAGTTACAGGATTTAGTGTTTTCCTCTGGATTTCAGGCTTGTTTTGGACCTATTCCTTTTTTCTACAGCTCTAACCCTCCCTTCTGTAATTGGGAGAGCCTCTGTATCTTGGGATGATACAACTTGTTCTTTTACTGTTACACAGCCTCACAGGGTAAGGGTTTGCCTTGAGTTTCAGGAGAGACTTTGGCCTGGACCCTGGAAAAGGCTTCACCTGCTGAGCCTCTGGGGAACAGACTGCTGCACTGCCAGCTATACACGTGACGGGTGACATCAGACAGAATTAGGGTCCTGTTACTGCCTTTGTTTAGAGGTTTTAAGTACAGTTGAAGGTGCCAGGAGTTGGCTTTTTTTTTTTTTTTTTTTGTCTTTTTGAGGCAGGGTTTCACTATGCAATTCAGGCTGGCCTTAAGCTCACTTTGTAGCTCAGGCTGGTCTTGAACTCACAACAATCCTCCTGCCTCAGCCTCCCCAGTGCTGGGATTACAGGCATGCACCCCCACGCCCGGCCCAGGAGTTGGGATGTGGCAATTAAGGTGGAAGTCAGCCTGACTGGCATGAGGTGCACCCCAGGAGTGGAGAGCACACTTCTGGGTGCCATGGTAGGCCATGGAGTGTGGCCCTGAGGGCTGCATCTGCCCCCCGATCCTTCCTCTCCAACCCTGCTTCCTGCTCTGTTTTCCAGCTGGCATGAACTAAGCAGTGTTGCTTCACCACACCCTTCTGCCAGCTGACCATGGACTAAATCTTCCTTAAACATAAGCCAAATTAAGCTTCTGTTCCTCTAGATTGCACATGCCAGGTCTGTGGCCAGTGACAAGAAAGCTGACTAATATATCATATGCCTGGCCTCTTTTTTTCTTTTCCTTTTTTTTCGTCTTTTTGAG
Organism: Ctenomys sociabilis; assembly: GCA_004027165.1. NCBI lineage: Eukaryota > Metazoa > Chordata > Mammalia > Rodentia > Ctenomyidae > Ctenomys > Ctenomys sociabilis. The sequence goes on from PVKA01020831.1 coordinate 20,391, forward strand.
ACAAGGTCTCCCTATGTAGTTCAGGCTGGCCTTGAACTCACTTTGTAGCACAGTCCTATCTGAAACTTGCAATGATCTTTCTGGCTCAGCCCCCCAAACGTTGGGACTAAAGGCATGCAACACCACGCTCAGCAAGCCTGGTCACTCTCTAAGTCATTTCAGAACAAGAGTCCTGACGAGAGTCCCCCAAAAGTAATTAAATATATTTCCAGTTCTTAAGCAAAAGCAGGGGGCTGGGGGAAGTGTCAGTAAAAAGATTTTCCTCAGAGAAACTAATCTACTAGAATGATGTGTCTGCTGAATAAGTATCTGTTATGAGTATAATTTTAATAAATTTTAAATCTAAGGCCTGAATCAATGTGAGCTTTTCAAGTCATAGAAAGATTGAACTACTAAATATAATGGCAAGGTCTTATTTACAACAAGACCTAAATTTCAGTGTCTGGGATTACTCAAATCAAGGAGAAAATAAGATTTTTCAATAAAAACTTACAACAGATGGCCTTTTGGGAAACAAAAATACCATCAAATTCTTACTTCATTTGTTATAATAAATTCCTATTAATCAATAATTTTATTTTTATTTATCTATGGTGGAATTTGGGATTGAACTCAGGCCCTTGCGCTTGCCAGGGAAGTTCGTATTCTACTGAGCCATTTCCCAGGCTCCCTCAAAAATTGTAAATTAAAAAAAACTATAGAGGTCTATAAATACATTCTTATCTTAAAATAATCCCATGAGAAAGATGGCTTTTCCAGACAGATTGAATTTTAACCTAACTGTCAAAGATGTAAAATATTATTATAGTGGTACATCAGTTCATGAATGCTTGTGTTTGCAAACAAATGTCTAGCAATTTTTTTTTTTTTTTTTTTTTGCAAATTCTGCACTGCTGACAAACATGCCCACAGCCATTTTTCCCACATCTTTTCCAGAAGTGAAGAACAAATTTAAGTCAGGAACCAAGGTACCAATGTAGTACCAAGAGGTTATGACACACGTACATTCTAAGTGAGAGTGTTAGACAGTGCAATTATGCTGCATGGCCATTTGGATATAGTATTTATACTTCTGGTCCAGAAATTCTGGACTTCTATGAATCAATCCTATAGATTCTCACATTTGGACAAAGGTAAGCTGTGGACAACATCCAGTGTCCATGGTTTCCTGTTTGCAATAGAAAAACATTAGAAGTAACTGCAATATGTATTGATTAAATTATGTTACAAATATATAATGGAATATGACAAAATAAAAATAGAGCAGAGCACTTAACCAGTCTAAATAGAGCCAATATATACAAAAGTTATAATTAATGAAACAATACATAAAGAACATTTCTCTCAATAGGGAGAAAACATCTCAGAAGTAGTTCTAGCCCTAGGTCCTGCCTGAAGAAAAACGTACGGTTTTGGTGGTACTGTCAGTCTTTGTCCTTACATCAGGTATGCTTTAAAAGTGTATGCACCACCACCCAGTGTCTAGGCTTTCCCCACAACTGCAAAACATAAACACTAAGGACTTCATAGTGAGACCTTGCACCAAAAAAACTTTAAAAAAGAAGAACTTCATGAAGCTTCCCACATTGCCTACTGAAGCCAATTTCTCAGCACTGAAGCTGTGCACTCTTAGGATTTTGGGCAGCACAAAAAATTATAAACTCAATACTCCTTACAGAAATCCCTCTTACATGCTTGGTACGATGCTGCCTGTACTCAAAAGCCCCCTTTACTACCACAGACAACACCACCCCGAGGCTACAGGGAAGAAATTCTGGCTTCCCTCTCCTTCCCCTACTTTGTACTGGTGTGGCTGATAAGAAGAGGGAATTTTAGTAGAAAATTTCTTAAAGTAGTCACCTTTTCTTTTCACTTAATGCATCTGGTGCAGGGTCTCACTACACAGCTCAGATTGGTAGTGAGCCTCTGTTTTCAGCCTCCTCACACTGGGGTCACAGGTATGCACCACCACGCCTGGCTTCAGTGGCTGGTTCATCCTGGGGGCAGGGTGCGGCAGCACATAGTACAGCATTGGAGCAGGGGATCAAACTCCTGTCCTTGCACTTGCCTAAGCAGGCACTTAGTCCACTGAGCTATCTTTCTGGCCCTTAACTATCTTCTAAATTGAAAAAAAAAAAGAAAATTAAAAGGTAAAACAATATAAATCTTAAATATCTTTATCTTGGAACACTTCACAAATATTTTTATTTCCATCTCTTATTGTTATTTGTTGCTTTTCTTATTACCTAGCTACATGACTAGAATCAATTTTATATCATTATGCTATCAGTAGACTTCAAAAAAAAAACAAGTGTTTATAAACTGGTGTCATCTTTTAGGCTGCCAGCATATCTTAACATGCTGAAATGCGCTGCTACCTAAAGATTGAGCATAGCTAAAGTATCAGCAAGTCCAGACTCTGCTAACCTAATAGTGCATACGGCTAAATTTAAACATGTATAATTTGCTAGGACAACATATGCCAACTTAGGGAATAAATTAATTGTATTATGCTAAACAAATCCTAGAAAATAATTCAAATAGGAAAAAAATTAAACTCTAAGCTGTAACATCCTAAACATAATACACAAAAATATATCTCTAGTATATATAAGAATTGAGTATACTTGAATTATTTAATTTTGCAGTACTTGTCAGAATTAGTCATAAATTTTTATATTTGCTACATCATATATTTTATTCAACCAGTATCTACTAAGTTTAGTATATACCAGGAAAGTGAGATTTGTGCATAAGTCAAAACAAGATACAATTTCTTGCTCTCATGGGACTCGTGAATGGAGAAGGGAAAATTCAAATAATCATGCAAGATATTGTCGACATGTTAAATAGGACTATGAGCTAAAAGGCCAGTAACTTAGCACAGGTAACTAAGACCTGCTTCTACAACAGGAGCATCAGGAAAGGCTCTAACAGGAAGTACAATCCACCTGAGAGTAAAAGATAAAGAAAACAGTGTTGAGCATGTCCCCAACACAGGCCCTGTGGCACCATGGCTTACAGAGCAGGAAAGAAAGCAGATGCACCACAGCACAGAGTACAGGAAGACGTAAGCTAGGGACACAGGGCAGGCGATGTGAGCCCTTGTGTGCTAATACAGCCTACAGAGAAGGAAACCAAGAAGCAAGTGACCCCAGTGTGAGGAGGCTGAAAGCAAGAAGCCAGCAGAGAGGGCGACAGCTGCGTCAGGGTGGGACAGCATGCACTCACTAGTCAGGCAGTGATGCCAAGGGGAGTTGGAAAAACTCAGAGAATGGGCACCTACATGTCCAACGTGGCAGTCACTAGACAAAAACTGACTAAAATTCAGCCTGTAAAGTATCCGATGGGCAGCAAACTGAGTAACACTGATACAGAGGAATCCAGCATCATACAAAGCTACTGGATAGAGCTGGTAAACAGTGAGCAGGAAAACTGGCCTGATTTAAAGCCCGAAACAATGGGGGCCGGGGGGATGGCTCAGTAGAATAAGTGCTTGTCTGGCAAGCACAAGGGCCTGAGTTCAATCCCTGGTTCCACCAGAAAAACAAACAAACAAACAAACAAATAAAGCCCGAAACAAATAATACCTAGAGAATAAAATTGAGCTGACAAATCAAACATAGGCACACTTCGTGTCAGAGGCCAAAGAAGGCTGCATTAAAGGGACTGGCCAGGGCCAAATGCTTGTGAAGTCCACTAAGAGGTTTTCACTTAGATTTGCGAAACGGATGTCTGATTTTAGAAGAGGCAATTACCAGTGACCTTATCAGGACACAAGTGCAGTTCTCTCAGCCAGGATTGAAGAGTGAGTAGAAGGTGGGGGACCGAGAGATCAAGAGTGCCGACTGTGCTGGAAGGGACTGCGGGTCTGAGAGGAGATGCTGGTGGGTTTAAGTGGAACAGAAAGGGTAAAACGTACATCAGACCCGAAGATATGAAAATGAATGAAGCGATGGACTGCAAGGCATGCCAGCCTCCAGTAGGAAGGACAGTCCCTTCTGCTCAAGAGGGAAGCAAACGCAAGCAGGCAGGAGTGCATGGCAGCTCTAAGCTTTCCACAGAGAGACGCAGCCAGCCGCTGGCCGAGCTCAGCGATCTGAAGGCCGCAGAACTGTCTGCAGAGAACCAAGCGCTGACCAGGGAAACGTGGTGGCACAGGCCTGAGAGTGCTCCAGAGGCCACACCCACACATGTCTGAAAGGAGGCAAGATGGAAATCTTACTGCATTCAGAAACAATCACGCTTCCAGTGAATTATTTGAAAACACAGGGCCTGTGGAGCTGCCTGACACACAGGGACACAAGGTGAGAACATGGAAGTACCTGAGCACTGGAGCTGAGACAGAATCTGAGCCCCTTCGAAGTGGTGGCTTGTCATCTTCAAGTTAGGCTTGATGCAACGAATGAAGCTCGCTCCCTAGGATGGTAAGGCAGGGCTGAGGTGACACCGAGAGCATCCTAGCAACTTTCAAAGCTACTAACACATGTTTCTGTAACAATGTTATTCTATGAGAAGATATTAAATAAAAAGTATGCCCTTTTAATGACAAAATGTTTAAAAATGCACACATATGCAAAATCCACCAAGCCTTTCATTCTATTTCAAAAACGCTGGGGGTCTGTCTTGTTTTTGGTTTGTGGTGCTGGTGGTGGTGTTGCAGAACTGGGAATTGAACTCAGGGCTGCACACTGAACTACATGCCCCACCCCTTCTATAATGTTTTTATTTTGAGACAAGATCTAAGTTGCCCAGGCTTGCCCTGATTCAAACTTCTAATCTTCCTGCCTCGGCTTCCCACAGTTCTTAGACTTCAAGTGTGCATTTCCAACCCCAGCTGGAAACTTTAATCTGTTAGACAAAATTTATTAAAGCCAAAAGGCATTCATGTGGCTGTCAGATTATCCTAAATGAGGCATAATTGGACTGACTGCGTAAGCAGTGAAACTGTCTTGTACCAAAGCTAATATACTAGACTTTGAAATAACTTTCTCTACAAAGTAGAAACCATGAGAAACTAAACAGTTGTTCAACAAGATGTTCACTGCAAACACTTCCGGAACATATTCCCATAAATCCAGCAAGTGCTCCCATTGTTTTGAGAGTAGCACTTGTGGCAGAAATACAAGTGAAAGGCCTTTCTCGGCAGCTTAATCTTGGTTGTAAGTATCTACAGCCAAGGAAAATATGCAAAAGAAGATTTTTTTTTTTCAGAATTTCTTCCTATGGTAGTTATTGTTTTTTTATTTAACAATAGAGAGTGAGCCACTAAGACATACAATTAAAAAAAAAAAAAACACAGGTTCTCACAAATTTTGCCTTTGCAAAGGAACAAAAACTGTGTCCATTTTTCTATACCAACAGAGGCATGTCTGGAGAATGGTACAAGAGTACCAAAATGAAATTAAACTACAGACTTTATCTTTAATCCCAAAAAAGTACATTCTCCTCCATGCTTATTATTTCCACCTTTGCGATGCTAACCAGCCAATCTCAATACCACTCAAGGAGCTCCTAGGTTTTGTAAAAGTTTGACTTTACGCACATATTGGCCTTTCTTCAGAACACATCTAACAAAAACAACCACTTCAAAAATGTATTTTAAAGAAGGAAATTAAATATATTTCTAACTATTCTAGGGTTACTGTGTTTATTTGGGTAAACATTAATAACAGTGTTAGAGGACAGTTTAAAATATGTATTTTGTTTTCAAGTGTACTCACAGTGCTTCGAAGTTTATCCAAAAGCAAATTTAACTGTGTCTGTAAAGGAAAGGAAATAAGTTTATTAAAAGAAGCCGCAGCTCACCACAGCACACATTAACATTATTTCCCCAGTAGTAAAGCAGCATGCAATAACATCCACACACAACACTCTGGAACTTAGCAATCTTGTGCACACACTCTCACAGCTTCATGCACAATGGCCCATAAGATGTCAAGGGCTGCAATTACACAGAGCTTGTACCATTAAAAGACTAAAAGCCAGTCATACTAAAATGCCCTACACAGCTGTGCAGGTGGGGTGAGCGAGGAAGGCACAGATGGCAAGGGGGGAAGTAAGGGAGAAAGCGGGATGTGGTCAGTGAGAGAACGGAGCTCCAGGGTTTCAGGCTGTGGCAAACTGGGAACACTGTGTCACAAGCTACCAAGAGGAGGACACATTTGAAGTACGCTGATGTTGGGCTGGGAGATGGCTCAGTGGAATAAGCACTTCCCTGGCAAGCACAAGGGCCTGAGTTCAATCCCCAGTTCCACAAAACAAAAAGTTCTTCCTATGTACAGAGTATAACATAACTATTTCATGGAAACACAAGTTTCATATTTGACATACCAATTATTACCACACTGTCTTGAAAGTATGCTGATGTCTATCCAGATTACTCCACAAAACAGTGAACATAAACAAAATTGTCTTACTTAGCTGTATATATAGTCTACTATTTTAAAGCATTTCACATGTCAGTTATTTTCAGAAATGCAACAGTTTTCTTTCAAAAATGGAAAATAGATATTAAAAGACAAAATACTATGCTTTCTTGCTTTTAAAATATTGATTATAATTACTCTGGTTCAGTATACTAAACTCAGTTATCTTCTGTACTACTCTACAAAGTAAATTAATTATATAAAATCCAGTGTGTGGATTTTATACTGAAATCCTTATTATACTACGTAGAGAGAAATTAAAACATTATTCTTACATTAATATTATGTTGGTCATAACTATAACTGAGGCCAACAGGCTGCTCACCCAGGAATGTGGCACTGCACAAAGCTTTACACGAGCACCATCCAGCTCAACCCAATCAAGGGTAACACAGGGTGCGTAACCAGCCTCCCTTCACAGGCAGGTAGAGGTCCAGGAAGATAAATTGAGTGCCTGAGCTAAAAGCAAAGGCAGAATTCCAACACAGGCCTGACGCCAGACTTCACTCTGACTCTACATACACTTCAGGTGCCACAGGCTTCACCTATGAACCTGAAATCAATGTCATTGGGTCCAAGAGATACAGTCATCCCCCAGCTTAGCTGGCTGACAAGACTTCTATTATGCTCCCACATAACTCAGGAGCAAGTCCAAGAGCCACTAATTCTGGAAGAAAACAACTATTGCTACATCTGTGCTCTGAAATCCACAAAATTTCTCCAAATGGAGATTCAATGAGAAGAGTGGAAGCAATAAGAATATACTAATAGTGAGAAAAGAGAAAAGAAGGTCAATTATCAAAATACAGCCCTCAAAAGCAACAAGGCAAGGGCCAGTGATACACCTCACTGGCACAACACCTGCCTGGTAAGCGCAAGGTTGTGAGCTTGATTCCCTAAATGAAAAAAAGACCCAAAAAAGAAACAGTAACTGGTAACTGTTCAAACGAAAACTTGGGCCCCCATCAGGCTGGACAAATGAAGCATTACCACTAATAATAACCTAGTGCACTTATTACCTTACATACTTCAATTTTTCTTCTCTTTTCTTTTTTTTGTGGAACCAGGGATTGAACCCCAGGCATTTGGGCTTGCCAGGGAAGCACTTATTCTACTAAGCCATCTCCCCAGCCCCATTTTACTTCAATTTCAATCTGATGAGCTAGTCAGATTGAAATTGAAACCAAGAATCCCTATTTAGATTTTTACTCCAAACTGGTATTTTTAATATCAGCTACAGCTTTTATAATATAGTATTATACATATATAATTATACATAAACAATTATAAAGGCTCAACCCAAGATTTTCTAAACCAGAGGAGTTTTAAGAATATTTTATTTATATTGTCTAAAATTTCAGGTATATCCTTACCAATAGTGCTACTTTAATATTACAGTAGGAACATACTTGATGAATACTTGTTTCCTATAAATGAATGTACTTTTTTGTTGTTTTTGTGAGACTGGGTCTCGCTCTGATGTATACGGTAAAAACAAATTCTTGGTGCAAGCAACCCTCCTGCCCCAGCCTCCTCCCCACAGCTGGCCCTATAGATACATACCAATATGCCCACTCAATGTACTATGCCTGAATCAACTCATTACCAAGTGCCTAATCAGGAATGGAAGAATCAATTTAAAATACTGCATTTAAGCAAATTAGGAACTTATAATTAATGAATGTAACTTAAAATTCAAAATTTTTAATTCAGCTACCCTAATATTCCCATTTATTAAAAAAATGTAGCTTTTGGAAATAAGATTTTTTTATTTCCCAAAAAAAAAATTGGGGTGCTAGGGATCTCTCCCAGGCCCTCATGTATGCTGATAAACATTCCCAGCCCTAGAAACATGATTTCATCAAGTTAAATTATTTAGAGCCTAATTTAATCAAAAAGGAATCTGATTTCATCAAGGTAAATTATTCAGGGCCCAGTTCAATCAGAAAGGAATCTGAAGTCTTTACTGCCAGCTACTATTGTATTATTTTGATAAACACTTCCTAATTACATCATTATTCATACAGTACATATTTTAAAAGGCAAATACAGAGTTTAATTGTAAGTGTGCGAATGAGTTGATTCTATTTTTTGTTCTATGTACAGTAAAAACTTGTAACATGTTTTTCTATATTCAAAATAAGCAAAGACCAGTGAGAAAGCTCACTTAGTGGACTAAGCGCCTGTTCAGTCAAGCACAGGGACTGCAGTTCGATCCCCAGCACCATATGCTACACCAGCCCCAGCCCAGGACGGGCTGAGCCAACCCCCAAGTCTGGGCGTGGTGGTGCACGCCTGTAATCCCAGCAGTAGGGAGGCTGAAAACAGGAGGGTCACTATGAGTCTGATCTGTGCAGTGAGACCCTGCACCAGATATATTAAAAAAAAATAAATATATATATATATATATATATATATCCAACTCATAGTGTTCTCTTTATTTTTCTTTCTTCTCTGTGTGTGGTCCTGGGGATTTAACTCAGGGTCTTTGCACTATAAGCGCTATCTCCAGCCACTATGCCCCTCACTTCTAGGAAATACTTTGTAGCAATTCCTTGTCAGGCTCCAAAGGATAAATCCCTGACCCTAAGTTGATACATGAACGTTCCCTAACAACTTGAAGAGTTTGCCACACGTGAGCACTTATCTTTTCAGAAGCTACCAAACACTTTAATTAAGCTTTAGTGTCATATGCATGCCAAGGGTGCCCTGTGAGAGAAAAATGCATTGGAAATGAAGTGCAAATGGAATTACTGACTCAAGACAGGCTCTCTATGGCACAGCAGCCACTCTGTATGCGGAATCCACGAGGGCGGCATTTACCTGAAGGCCCTGGCTGTGCCTGCTCTTCCTCTCACTAGTCCTGTCTAGTCATCTGGAACTGGCCTACTCCAGCTACAACCAAGCTGCTGAAGGAGGAAAGAAGCAGAAAACACGTGGGAGAGAGAAGGTGCACACACAGGTCAGCAGACAGTCGCAGAAGCAAGAACATCAGGAGAGGCAATCAGATATGTTATGCACAGGAAGAACACATTCAGGAATTACAATCATCTCTGCCTAGGGAGGACCAGGGCTAGGTCACGAAATTCTACATACAAGAACCAACAACACAGGTCTCCTCCGGCAGCTCATTTGGGACAGTGAGTAATCTACATTATCTACTTTGGAATACAAAAGAACTATGTCATTTTAAATACAGTTAAAATGTTTTCAAAATAAATACCTTAAACTTGTTTCCCACACTGATGAAGCTAAGTTTTCCTGCTTTTTGTTTAGTGTCTTTGTTATTATTTGTGGATGATTCAAATAATTCCCGTATAAACTTATCCCTGGACTCACATATTAAGGATTCAAGAGACATATGTAAAGCATCATTATTTTTCTCCACAAACTGGGTCTGAAAAACAAAATCACACAGAATGCTTCAGTTCACCTGGTGATGGCGTCCCTCTCCCGCCCTGCCCAGCAGCCCCTCCGGGAACCTGGCGGCAGCAGTGCTCTCCTCGGGGCACAGGGAGCATCTACCGCACCTGAAACGTGGCACCACTTCAAACTGGCTAGCGGCTACTGCTCCACACAGGGCGGCATCAGCTTCAAGCTGTTTTTCTCCTAAAAACTGTCACACTCACTGTTTCGTAGCACACGGCCCCTGCAAAGTGCCTGATAATAAAGCCTTCATCATCTCTGAGATTCCTGTGAACTGCCAGCTTGGATTTCCTGGGAATCTGAAAGATAACACATCGTGCCTTGCATCATTAAATTCTTAAAAACAGACTGCATAATATTCCTTCAGACAACATTTGAGGTATGAAATATTGAAAATTATGAAGGTAATTTTCACACTTATACTGTTTTTTAACATTGAGTACAGCTGAAAGCACCAGTGAACCCAGTACATATTTGGTCATAATCTCCTACAGAAAAACTGCAAGACCAAAGTGAAGAGACAAAAACCTGAGCAACTGTGACGCACAGTGGGCAGCTCACGGGGTCAGACACCACTTTAGGCAGTGTGTGTATTAGTCACCCAGAAACGCCAAGCCTCCAGCACCCAGTGCCCTTCGCAGGATTCCCACATGCTGCCTGCCACGGACACAGCTAAAGCCAGTGCCAGGACACTCGAAGCTTGAAACCACGCCCTAGCAGAACACACAATGAGCCTGAGTCTACCTCAGAACAGCTAAGCGCTCTGCTGCACACTGTCATCGCAGCACCTCATATTTAAGTCACATAAACTTCCATGCCACTTTCACAGGAGCACTCTGCAGGCACAGGGAGCCCAGAGGTGGCTGAGGGCAGAGCACCTGGGACCTGCAGGCTCTTTTGTCTGCACGGCCTCCTGGGCCACGCAGGCCACACCCGCAGCCTGCCTGCACTAGAACCCTAGCAGGACTGTGTGAGCCTGTGACAGTGCTGGCACTGCTAAGAGCCCGGAAATCCACCTCCAAATGCCTGTGTCTGTACAGCGAGAGCCTGCAGCACCAGCTACAAGTCGCTGCCTCACGTGTGCTCTCCATAAATCAACCCTGGCGTTTCTCTGCACTGTCCTCTAGCTTCCAGGCCTCTGAGGCTCTCATCATAACACTGGTGATGAGAAACCAGACCCTGATAAAGGTGGCTATGCACCACATGCTGGGGACCACGAAGCCTGGAGCTGACAGTAGGTGGGCTGCACACGTTTTCTTGAGATCAGACACTGCTTCATTTGCTCCTAATATTCCACACCAGTATTAGAAACAGGCTCCAAAGTACATGTATTTAGGATACAAAATCCCAAGTCAGTGGAGCAGGCAGTTCTGGGATTCCAGACCCTAAAGGTCAACATGATTATATTCCTTTTTCAGGTAAATCTATTTAACCTACATACCACTGAATTTTTAAATGATCTTCTTAAAGTTGTTTTTAGATTGTCTTTCCTTTTTTTAATGTATTAAGGAGGACCAGATTATATGCAATGCAGACACATACTGCAATTCTCTAAATGCTGAACTGAAAACAAAGAAGCTCCTGCACTGACTGCCACAGCAGCTCAGGACCCAGAGTTACCAGCTAGCAAGCCCAACCCCACTAAGTGGCTCTAAGCAGCAAGCCCACCCCCGACTGCCGTAGTTACCCACAAGATGAAGAGCATGCGATGAACAGCCAGCCGTATTTCTCTGTGCAAGGAAGGAGTTGTGTTACCTCAGACACAGAACCAGGGAAGCGCAGGAAGCACTCCAGATGCACAACCCAGCCTTGCAGAGAGAAAGGTTCTCCTTCTTACTCCCACAAAGATTCAGTCAAGCACAGCTCTCTGACCAATAGCAGTTCAGGACCTACTTTTTCAGAAGCACATTTTTAGGAGAGCCTGCTAAGTTATTTCACCACCTGACCCTCCAGCGTTTCAGTTTCCCTTTCCCGAGAGGATTTCCCATTCAGAACTCCCTAGAAAGACACCAAAGTCACAGGCTATCGCTGTCTGATACAGGTTGTTTCCACCAGCCAGGGTTGCATGCCACTGCCTTCCCTGAGAACTGACAGACGTGCCGATGGCAGCTTATGACTCCAGCAGCCAACCCTGGACCACGATCAAGGTCACAGGATAGGAAAAGGCCATTTATGCCACTTAGCTTGGAAGGCAGAACATGAAGGCAGCAGGCAGAGGTCACTGCGTGTCTTAGGTAAGACTACTTTTCACAGAAAGAAATATTCTTGGTGACATAAAGCACCACCGCCAAACGTGTGTGCAAACATGTGTATGCGAAGTTCAGGGTCCCTCTACGGAAGACTGGTGCGGCCACTCTGAGCCTCATGCAGGGCTCCAGCGCCTGTCTACACCCCCCTTTCCGTCAGAGGTTCAGGTTCAGAGGGACAGCTCACAGTGAGTCGGAAGTGGTCCTTGTGCTTCTGGTGAACCACAGCTGTGAAGTGCTGGTCACTGGGCTGGGGAAGGCGGCTTTCTTCATCCAAAATATCTAGTATTCCCACCAATTTTGCTTCAATTAAATCTATTTTAAAAAATAAAAATGAACTTTGATAGGGCAAGAACAATTCACTGATCCCACATTTCAAGGATTGATTAGAAACCATGGAACTAATAATTCTGAAAATATTTTATAAATGCTTATGGTGAACAGAGGATTTTTATTTGGCCATTTGCTTAAAGATAACATCACAGTTCTAATGTGGTGTTCAGAAAAACAATTTCATGGAGAAAGCAACTAATACAGGAATTCCATTTATAAACTTTAAAAAGCTAAATAATCTAAAATTTCCCTTTTATAGACAGCATCTATATGCAAATTGAAATAAAACAATGGGAGCTTCTGCATGTATACCTTTGTAGTAAAAAGTGAGCACTTCTTTTTCTTAAGACAAGGGCCTTGCTGCTGTCCAGGTTGGCTCTCAGGCCCCAGCCCCAGGTAGTCCTGGACTGCGGAGACCAGCACGGCCCCACAGAGCAAAATGCCACACTCCTTTGATAAGTGCTGCTAACTCTCCCACATAACAAGATAACTTTAAAACTTCTTAAATACAGCACATAAACTTTTGAATGTGGCAGGACTCCGAGACCCAGCAAGAGAAATTCAGGTTCTAACTACACTGACTAGAAAAGGTTGCGGCCAGGACAGTGACTGCTGTAGGAAGGGGCATGATGTACGGAGGGGGGCAGTGATGTGGAGGAGAGGGAGCTGAGGTGCGAAAGATGCTCTGAGGTTGGTGGGGGTGCTCTGAGCAGCTGGAGTGTACTTTGAGGTGGCTGAGGGTGCTCTGAGGTGCAGAAGGGTGTGTTGAGATAAGTGAGGGCATGCTGAGGTGGGGGAGGATGCTCTACGGTGGGAGAGGGTGCACTGAAGTGTGGAAGGGTTCTCTGAGGTACATGGGGTGCTCTGAGATTGATGACACTACTCTGAGGTAGGGGAGAGTGTTCTGAGCTGGGTGAGGGTGCACTGAGGTGGGGACTGTGTGCTGAGGTAGGGGAGAGTGCTCTGAGCACCCTCTACTGAGGTACAGAAGGTGTGCTGAGGTAAGTAAGGGTGTGCTGAGGGTCAGTAATGGTGTGCTGAGGTGCGAGAGGGTACACTCAGATGGGTGAGGGTGCACTGAGGTAGGTGTGGGTAGGCTGAGGTACTGAAAGTTGCACTGAGGTAGGGAAGGTGTGTTGAGGTGGGTAAGGGTGCTTTGAGGTGGGTGAGAGTGCTCTGAGGTGCCCTGAGGTGGGCAGAGGTGCTCTGAAGTGCCCTGACGTGCTGTGAGGTATGCTGAGTTCCCTGAGTTGCACTGAGGTGCCCTGAGTTGGGCTGAGGTGTCCTGAGGTACTCTGAGGAGCACTGAGGTATGCAGAGTTGCTCTGAGGTGCCCTACGGTACACGTAAGTGTTCTGAGTTGTGCTGAGGTGCACTGAGATATGCACAGATGCCCTGAGGTGCTGCGAGGCGCCCTGAGTTGTGCTGAGATACCCTTAGCTGCTCTGAGGTACGCTGAGTTGTGCTGAGATGTACTAAGGTGCGGGTAGTGTGGTGGCTGGGGGACAAACCAGCCAGAAGGAGCTCTAAGCAGATGGCACCCCCAGAGCACACAGCACCCAAGTGAGAAAGGACACAGGCCACCAGTGATGCTGGATGAACAAGCAGCCTCCACACATCTCCTGTTTCCCTAGAAAAATACCGACCAGCAGTGCCTGCACAATTGTTTGTGTTAAGAAATGCTGTGTTTTCCTAGAAATAACAACAACAATGGTGCTTATATTGATTTACATACTGACAACCAGTCCTCTCTGCCTAGGCCTCAAAGGGCATGTCTCTGTCCACAACAGGAGTGCTGGCAGCAAGCAGGACAGGGGCACAAGCTGTGCAGATGCAGCACTACTGGGCAATGTGTCTGAGTCAGCACCTCAATCCCTGACCATATGGTTACTCGGCTTCATGCAAGGCTCACGCAGCAGCTGACCTCAGGGGTGGTGGAGAGGAAGGGAAGGCTGAGGCTGCTGCATGGCCAGCTGCCTGCATGCCACCCCTGGACCTGTGGGCCCCAGTCTGCACCCAGCAAGAGGCATGCACAGGAGAGCGGACCTGCAAGCCCTGGGCAGCCGCCCTACAGCCAGGCTACTGGGATCGGACCACTGCCTGCCCTCTTGCCTGCCTCTTATGTTAGCTTTCAAGTAGGAAAATACACACCGCAATAAACAGAAAAAAATTTTCATCAAAGCTGAATTTCATGCCCTGACAGAGAAAGATAACTTTCAAGCAGTAGAAAAGAAGTACATACAAGAGTTTTCACAGGTCCTAGCAATGTCATCCAGAGCACAAAGCAATGACTCACAGCGCATTACTGCCCCTCCCATATTCCACAAAGGTGAAATAGAAAGAATACCCACCTATGCAGTCCTGATTGTCCACATAATGCACCTCATTAACACCTAAGCCTTCCTTCTGGTAGAGCTCTTGTTCCTATACATGAGAAACAATCACAGTTATGGACACAGAAACACAGCTGTATTAAATGAAGGCTATGTTCTGTGTCATTTCTAATTGTGACATTTATCTTAATAAATAAAGGTTTATACCAATTAATATCGCCCTAAATGCTTTCCAAAGACAGGCAGGCATTAATGTCAAGGAAATAGCAATTACCTGCAAATGGGCTCTGAGTTGTGCTCTGAGTTGTGCTGAGGTGCATTGAGATATGCACAGATGCCCTGAGGTGCTGCGAGGCGCCCTGAGTTGTGCTGAGATACCCTTAGCTGCTCTGAGGTACGCTGAGTTGTGCTGAGATGTGCTAAGGTGCGGGTAGCACCTTAAACCTTCACATATAAGGTATAAATCATTTGTGGAAAACTAGGAACATGTATCAATAAAATATAAATGAAAACTGATCACTAGAAATAAACCTAGTATCATTTTTTTAAAAAAGATTTTATTTATTTTTATATACTTTTTGTATTTAGTACAGGATCTACAGGGTCTCACCCCTAGATCAGACTCATCGTGATCCGCCCGTTTTCAGCCTCCCACATGCTGGGGTTACAGGCATGCACCACCATGCCCAGTCTCACTTGCCATTTCAGCACGCCCCAGGAACAGGGCCAGCACAGCACACTGGGGATCAAATCCCAGCCCCTGCACTCTGCCTAAGTAGGCGCTTTAGTCCACTGTGCTATCTGGCTGGACCTTGAAAAAGATTTTATAGCATACACCAAAACCTAATCTGAATTTAAAATTCACACTTATAGTAAAGGGTTGTTATAAAAGTAAACAAAAGTCAGGAAGCGTCTTCGCTTCATACAGCTCCCATTTCTATGCAAAGTTTCTTGCTGGTCTGGCATGGAAAAAGATTAGGGTATTTAAGCAGCATGGGAGGAACACAACATTCACATGGACAGGGAAGGACTGATGCGACCAGATAAACATTTCCAGAGAAACTATTTCACTGCTAAATATTTATTCATGTGTTTTATGACATAAGTGGCCTGCCTATAGCATAAAAATAAAATGTACAAAAGCAGAAATGTGCCAGGAAGCCCATGTAGACAAACATAGAATAAAATTGTAGGAAAAGATACACCACTGAAGAAATGATCTTAAATATCTATATCAAGTGTTTCATCCATTAACAACTGAATACACAGTTTTTCAGCAGTACATAGAACTTTTTCAAAATATTAGGTCATTGAGCATGCTTAAATATAAAACAACTGAAACACTAGATCATTGTGGAATCAAAACAGAAAGCAACAGCAAAGGAAACCACAGAAACAACATAAAGACATGGAGATTAAATAATATATTCTTGAATGAATCACAGAAATTAGGGAAGAAATTGAAAAGTTCATCCAATCAAATGAAAATGTAAGCACACCATTCCCAAACCTATGAGACACAATAAAAGCATCCACAAGAGAAGTTTATAGTGCTGAGCGCACACATAAAAGGGACAGAGCAACCCCAAATAACATAATCATGCAAATCAACAGCAGTCCAAAGAAGAGAGGGAGGAGCACGAAGATGGAGAGGTAGAAGAGGAGGAGGAGGAGAAATAATACAAATGGCTATAGTCAAAAGAAGAAATACATATGTCTAACATGTACATGAAAAAATATTAGCTATCTTTGGCCATTAAAGAAATACAAATCAACACAACACTAGAATTTCATCCTTAAAAAAGAAATTCTGGGCCAGCCAGAGAGCTCAGAGGATTAAAGCAACCGCTTAGGCAGAGGCAAATGTGCTAGCCCTGCCCTGAGCACACTGGGATGGCAAATGAGACTGAGCATGGTGGCATGCATCTGTAATCCCAGTGCTTGGGAGGGAGGCTGAAAAACAAGAAGGATCACTGTAAGTCCAATGTATGTAGTGAGACCCTGTTGACCCTATACTAAATACATTTAAAAAATAAAGAAAGCAAGAAATTCTATCCATCTATCCTATTCAAAAAGAAAAGTTGCCAGGCATGGTGGCACATGCCTATATTCCCGGTTCTCAGCAGGCTGAGGCAGAAAGATGAGTTCGAGGCCGGCTTGCACTACACAGCAAAATCCTGCATTCCAAAAGAAAGAAGGTGGGGGAGCCATCTTCAAGGCCTAAACTTCTGCATTACTCTGTGAGACAGATCTCACTACGTAGTCCCAGCAGCTCTTACACCTGGGACCCCCAGCCTCAGCGTCCCAAGGGCTATGACACCCAGCATACACTGAGACCACAGTTACAAGCAAATCCATCAAACACACAACCCTAACTACCGCAGAATTTCCCTTCTATGAGAAACCCACTGGCCGGGGTACAGCTCAGGGCACAGGCCCTGCCTGGCAAGCACAAGGTCATGAGTTTGATCAGCAAAAGAAGAGACAAGATGATAGGCAGCATGGAACTCTTTTGTAAATGGAAGGGTGAGTGAAAAGAGAATTAAGGTATGATATGTGCGTGTATCTGCTCCCAATAGGTGTACGTGTTACATGTTACAAATGTACTTTAAAAAAAAACTCAAAAAACAACACATGCTAGCAAGACCATGAGGAAAAGGACACCCTTCTGTACCGTAGGTGCAAATGTAAACTAATGCAAACACTACATAAATAGGTACAAAGGTTCCTCAAAACCCTAAAGTAGACATCGCACTTGACCAAGTAACACTCTCTAGATGTGCCTCACAGGCTGGCCACCAACAGGTGGGTGCATAAAGAATGCATGGCCTACAGCCCAGACAAAGGGCAACTCCATGCTGGCTGTGAGAGGGGATGGAACCTGCGCCAGACAGGTTGGCTGCCGCTGCCTGTCTCATACGAGAAACCAAAGCACATGTAACTTCAAGCATAAACTAAAAGACATCACAGTAATAGACATCAGGAAACAGGGAGGAACACACCTGCAATCCCAGAGCTGGGGTGGCTAAAAACAGAATGATCACTACGAATCCAAGCTGCTTAGTGAGATCCCGTAGCAAATACATTAATAAATAAATAAATGGATTATAATGGCAATTACCTCCTTCAGAATCCTTTCATTAAAAAACTGTTGGAGTTTTTCATTGCAGTAGTTGATACAGAATTGTTCAAAGCTGTTATGTTCAAAGTATTCTGAAAAGAAAACCAGAATCAAGAGTCATCATCATCAGAGAGAGTTTACATAGATTTATCTCACAATAAAATGTAACAAGAGGCCAGTAAAATAGCTCAGGGGTCTGAAGCGCTGCTTAGGCACACTTAGGCAGGTGCAGGGGACCAAGGTTTGATCCCCAGCACCATGCTGTGCTGGCCCAAAAAATAAAAAACAAAATATGACAAAAAAAACTTAAGATCAAGCTAAAAACCCATGGAACTGTTTTATACTCCCCAAATCCAAACGTTTTTATTACAAGACAAATGTTAGCCATCAAAATTAATTATTAAAAATACCTCCCTCCAATTGACAAAAAGGCACTGGTCAGGTGAGATGTTACAAAGTAGCAATAAAATGCAACCACTCAGTTTTTAAAAACAGGGATAAAGCAACTAAAAGCACAAATGACTCAAAATGCAGTTCTGCTACAGATGTTTTTATGCTTGATCTGTAAAACTATGGCTATCAAAAAACATTATGGGGGGAAAAAAGAAACATGGACACTGATTCCTTTCTGAAATTAAAAGACTATCCTCCATAGTGTTTCAAGATCCACAAAGTTCTGAAATTGTATGTTGTGTGTATATGCTGTATGCAAAACTATTATAGATTAGGAAAACCATAACTAATGGCAGTGAAATACTAAGTCAATAAGGGGGCTTTTTCTGCCTTTAGATAACAATTTAGAGTAAATTTTTAAGTACAAACCCCATCAAAAGCAACACTCTGCCCCTCCAGAGCGACCTTCCCTTGACAACCCACAAGCGAGAGGCAGACCAGCTGTTTAGGCCAAGAGAAACACCGAGTGACAGAGCCCAGGGAAAGAGCCACCAGATTTACTTCAAGACTTGGCAGTAGTCACTCAGAGCACAGCAGAGCTCAGACTATATCTGGGGTCCGCTGAATATCTGGATAAAGACCCAAGCCACTCCCAGGGACTTCTCTTGGTGTCACTCTATTTGATGGCAAATGAACCGGAAACAGCTATTTGTTGTTAACTCTAGCAGTGAAAGCTACACACGGGTGTGAGGACAGCCTGCAGCACAGAGGTGAACCTGCCACACGTGCCTCAGTCAGACGTCGGTCGCCATCACTGCCACAGGTTACATTAACCTGTACTCAGTGCTACATGGGAGTCAGTGGTTTTAATAGCTTTCTTACCTTAATTAGTAAGAGTCAAGAGTTTATTTCATTTATATTCATTTAAGGGAATACTACTAAAGGAGTCCGTTTTTTTTTTTTTTAACATTAGCTTCCTAGGCCTATATAACTGGCAATGACAATTTCTTCCAAAAAGAA
>PVKA01020832.1:0-39708 GCA_004027165.1 Ctenomys sociabilis
TAGCTTTCTGCTGTTGTTCCTTTGCTGCTGTATCTGTTACTTCATTCATTCCAGCTGAGCTAGTGTCCTCTGCCTTTCCTGATGGACTCGAGGTCTGGGATTGCATTTTTCCCCTTCTCTTTGTCATTTTGTATAGCACTGATCTTTGACCTTTGGTGTAGAGCTTTGGTGCAGCTATAACCTTAGCTTGTTATGAGATTCGGGTGCCAGTCTAATAAGTTTGAGATTTTCCAGGTATGCTTTTCCTGGGTCTAGCTGTTGTGTTCAGTTCCTTTTTTGCTGCAGCTCCTTTGGTTCCGCTATGTTGGTTCCCCGGGGTCAGCCCTCCTGTGTCAGGCAGGGCATTCCCCAGGTGGGTGGGCCTGGGCTTTGGTGGGTCTTCTGGGCTCACAAAAGGATAGTGGATGATCTTATTCACTGAGTAGGCTGTACTGAGCCGGCCAGCTTGTGCTGGGTCCGGGTCTACAGGCCGTAACCCAAGAAGGCTGGGAAAGGTCCCTTTGGTGCAGCGGGCCTGGATCCCTCACTCACAGGCCAGGCTGTGCTGGGTTTCGGTCCATAGCATGGGACCGTGGATTGCTGAAAAATGTCCCTCCAGTGTGGCAGGCTTGGAGTTCTCACTCCAGGCTGACCTGCACTGGGTCTGGGGCTGTGGGGTGGGACCAGTAATCACCTGGAAATGTTTCTCTGGCACAGTGTCACCGGGCCACGGGAGGTGATGGGTAGCTTAATCCCTGGGAAATGTATCTCAGGCACGACGGGCCTGAGGTTCTATACTCACTCACCTTTGATGCCCAGAGAATCGGGGAAATTCCCACTCAATCATTGCGCTTTAGGTCAGGGGATCCGGGGAGATGTTGGTGAGTGGGTCCTGAGGTTTCAGGCCAGTCACTGGCTTGGAGGGTTTGGGGACAGGGATCCGCGTAGCGTGTGTGGGAAGAAGCCAAAGGCTCTCCCTCAGACTCACCACACTCTCACTGATCTGGGAAGCCTGGTGAGTCCTGTAAATTCGCTCTCACTGGGCGAGCTTGGCACGGGAACCAGGAGGCCGCTGGAGTCAGCCACTGTCTCAGGCTGGTCTCTGGCTGGTCGGGCGTGGGCGGGATGGAGGAGGATGGCGGAGTCGGCCTCGCTGTCTCTGGCCGGTCTCAGGGGCTGGCCATATTCTTTTTATATCAATTACATTGACTGCACCTTTCTCATTGATGTCTATTAGTCTCACATTGTTCATCTTTGCATTGTCTTGCAGGTTATGAATTATTTTTTCTTGCATCCTAATTGTTTTTAAGAGGTCATTTCTTACCTGTTCACTAGCTGCACCAGCATTGTCAAGATCTGAATCTCTCACTTCCCTTTTACTCAAATGGTTTTTCAGGCTTATGATTGAGATTTTGTGTTCCTCTATATGTCTTTGACTCTGCTTCATGAGATCTATTTCATTCCTGTGTTGCTCATTCAAGGAATCTGTCATTTTTCTAATCTCCTCTATTTTTTTTTATCAGTGTCTTCTTTAGAAGTTATTATTAATTCTCTTATTGCAGAGTTTTTTCAGATTGGTTTTCCTCTGTATGTTTCTGTATTTGATTCTTTACTTCAGATGCTATGAACTCAGAGATTTATTTTTTATATCAGACATTAATTCTGCTCTAAATTCCTCTATGCTTTTCTGCTGTTGCTTATTTACTTCTGCTGCTGTTAATTCATACATTTCAGGTGAGGTAGAGTCCTCTTCACTTGGTTTTGGTGGGCTTTGGTTTTTCTTCATATGTTTCTGTGTTTCATTCTTTATTTCAGTTGCTATTAATTCAGAGATTTCTTTTTTTTTTTTTTTTTTTTTTTTTTTTTTTTTTTTTTTTTTTTTTTTTTTTTTTTTTTTTTTTTTTTTTTTTTTTTTTTTTTTTTTTTTTTTTTTTTTTTTTTGTCAGAAATTAGTTCTGCTCTGAGATCCTGTATACCTTTCTGCCATTGTTTCCTTATTTCTGATGCTATTAATTCATATATTTCAGCTGAGCTAGTGTCCTGTGCAGTTTTTCTGGGTGGGCTCAAGGCCTGAAATTGCATTTTGTTCCTTCTCTTTGTCATTTTGTATAACACTGACTTATGACCTTTGATGTAGGGCTTTGGTGCAATTATAACCTTAATGCTTAATGAAATTGCAGTGCAGATTTATTAAGTTCAGTTTATCCAGTTATGCCTAGGTTGAGTCTACCTGTTGTGTTCAGCTTCTTCATGCTGGAGTCCCTGGAAGTGAACCTATTGTGCCCCTCTGGCACAATTGTGAAACTGTGGTGTCCCTCTGTTGTGCCCCTATTTCAGGGGGCACATGGGAGCACAGAGGCTCTCCCACACCTAGCTACGCCTGGGCTTGGGGTGGAAATGGTGGTTCTGAGAATGTTGCAGATGTTGTCTCTCACTAAGTGGGCTTGGTGGCAGAGGCTCTGGTGGCCCTCTTGCCAGGGTTTGTTCTGGTCTTGATCCGGGAGATCCAACCAGCACAGGAGCTCATCCCCACACTTGCGGGGAATGAGCTTGGGCTGGATGGGAGTAATGGAGGTTTCTCAAGTGAGAGACAGAGTGGGGTAGAATGGGTCCCTAGAATGTGGCAGAAGGGAGATATTTTATTTTATAACAAGTTTATCCAAAAATGTAAAACTTAAACATCAAAAAGTATAAAATATTACTGGAAAACTTAAAGACCAATCAAACAGAAAAACATTCTATGTTCATTGATTGGAAGGCTGTATATGTTGATAACAGCAACAATAAAACTCTTGAAAACCTTACACATTCAATGTTGTTCCTATAAAAATCCCAGCTCAATAATGTTTTTATTTTATTTATTTATTTTATTGAGAAACTAATTGCAATGAGACAGTTGTAATTACTTTCAAAATAAGTTGGTAAGAGAATTACTTATTGTTGTCTTTGTAGTAGTCATCCTTAGCACAAGATGCAGACATGATATCTTATCTAAACACTATTACTACAAATCTTTCTTCCTTTTGAATTAAGAGAAATTAGCTATATATCTATCCTAACTGTTTATATATACAGATACAAAATTGTCCTTCATTTATATGTTCTGTTTTTTGTTTTTGTTTTATTTTGTCAGAGATGGGTATTCCATTGCCATCTATATCTTGTAGATGAATGAATTCAGCAAAATATCACAATATAATCCAGTAGTCCACAATAGAAGTGGGTTATCCACAGGAGTGGCAATGCCTGAATCTGTTGACTTGAGCTTTCCACTGCTCAGATATTAAGATGGCTTCACTTTTCAAACCTCATTTCTATCCTTTCCTGCTGGATGGTTAAGAACAAGATAAAGCGAGTCCTATATAACAAGAAATGTAACTTTTCCATTTGGTAAGGTAAGTCCTGCCCTCAGGACTTATCCCGAAACCCGGTACCAAAATTGTAGATCCTTTGTTAGTGTCAGCCATGTGGATGAGTCACGGCCATTGCTTGACCAGTTTGCTCTCTGACAGCCTGAGAGAATGTTTTCTCTTCGTGTAACTCTCCTTAGGCACACTCTACATCATTGAGCACATTGCTCTGTGGCCTCATAATCTCCTTGATCAGAAAATTTGGGGCAGAACTTAGTTAAATGATGTTATAGTACAGGTTTTCCTGTGTCCCGATTCCCCACTGACCTTGAAAAGCTAGGGCCAAAATGTTGGCTGTTCTTGCAGCCCTTCTTTTTCTTTAATTTTTGGTCTACAAAATTAGGTTGTTGACCTTCCAGAAGAGAAGGTTATTACATTACAACATATGCAGGTGGATTTAACCTATCTGTCTGTATATCAAATATCTTAGGCATAAGATGCAACATATATTTTCCATCTAGTTTTGATATGTTAAAGTTTACATATGTACAGAATATGGAAAAAATTTTAAAAAGTAAAAAAAGTTAAAAATATGAATAAACAGTTACATATTTTTACACAGAAATTTAGAAATCTAACCACATACATCATTGTAGCAGGACTGTCCTGTGACAGTTTTGTTTTTCTCTTGTCTCTTTTTTTCCAGTTATTACCTTTTTTAAAAAAACATTGACTTGAGATACAGTCTGGCCATAATTGATATGTCATGATGAACAGTACATATTTAAAAGACCAGAATGAAGGAATTCCAAGCATGACCCCACTATTCACATTGCTATCTTTGGTGCAGTCGCTCACTTCACAGGTATCAGCCTATATAGTTAGTCAGGGTGAGAAATCCACCAACTAACTGCTATTTTCATCAACCTGCTGATAGTTCTCAAGATCATTGCCTTACCCATCTTGTGTGTATTTGCCCTTGTCATGTTTCCTAGCTTTTCTCCTTGCCCTTTTTTTGGTGTCTAATCCTCAAGTTCTCTCATTCCTTTTAATTGTTCAACCATCATTTTTGTATTACACCTAAGTCTTCAAGATTTCCACCTACTTTCCCTGCCAGTATATTTGGTGCGTCTGTTTTAATGTTTAGATCTTTAATTTACATTCACTATAGTTTAGTGCATGGCAATAGACTCAGGTCTTGTGTTAGATTTTGGCATGTGGAGAGCCAATTTTCCAAAACCATCTGTTAAAGAGGCAATCTTTCTTCCAGTGAACGTGTTTGGCCTTTTATGCAACATAACATGATTGAGTGTGTTTGTTGTTGTATGTGAATCTTCTGAGCTGTACCATTGATCCTCAAGTCTGTTTTATTTCCAGTAGCTTTACTGTATAATTTCAAGGATTGCAATGTCTCCTACATTGCCTTTGTTACTCAGGATTGCCTTTGCTATTCTAGGTCTTTTCTGATTCCAATAAATTTTAAGAATGTTTTCTGTGGGTCTATGAACATGTTGATGGTATTTTGATAGGAATTGTATTAAACTTGTGTTTACAATTTGGAAGTATGACCATTTTCACAATGTTGGCTCTTCATAGCCAGGAGCAAGTAATATATTTCCATTTTCTGAAATCTTCACTCTCTTTTCTTCAGAATATTGTAATTTTCATTGTACAGATTTTTTATTTCCTTTGTTAGATTAATTCCTAAGTATTTCATTTTTTAGAGGTGTTAGGAAGGGTATTGTTTCTTTAATTTCTTTCTCAGTTTGTTATCTGTATGAGGAATGTTATTTGTTTAGGGGTGTTGACTATATTCGTTTTATTGATCTTTCTTATCTAATGGCTTTAGCTAATGATTCCAGAACTTTATTAAATAAATACATAAATAAATAAAGTTAGTTGAGGAAATAAGAAAACATGATTTTAAAAGGGAAACTTCCTGCCATCTAACAATAGATGATGAGTCTTTGAACGATACCAGGTAATATGTATTGAGCACTTATCGTGTGTCAGGCATTATGCTGACTAAAACATACACATTTTCAAATTATAAAAAAAGAAGTGGTGATGGAGGACATCTTTGTCTGGTGCCTAATTTGACAGTAAAAGCTTTGCTTTCTTCTCCCTTTATAATTATGTTGGATATTCGTTTATCATTCATGGCTTTTATCAGATTTAGGTAGAGGCCATCTACTCCAATTTTATGTAGGGCTTTGATCATGAGTATCTCAGTTACTCTTTTCTCATTGCTGAGACAAATACCTGATACCCAAAATGAAGGAAGGACAGGTTTATTTATCTCACAGTTAGAGGAGGTTTCAGTCTATACTCATCTGGCTCCATGGCAAAGCAGCACAATGCAGAGAGGAACCTTTCATGGTGATGGCAAAGAGCAAGACAGCAAAATGGAGGAGTACCAGCAACAATGGCAAAGGGGAGGAAATCTGTCTCTTTTAAGTTGCATTTAAGCTCTTTGCCACAGGCTGGGGGAAGTACACACACCCAGAATCCCAGCAATACTAAGACCAATAATCCCAGCCTTGGATCATTCATAATCTCAGTGGATTATGACTTAATCACAATCTCTGAAGGCCCTGCTCCATGACTGCATGAGGTTCTAGGGGGACAACTAGACTCAAACCATAACAATAAGTGAGTCTTGGACTTTGTCAAAACCTTTTATCTGAAAAAGCTTTTACTGTCATATTAGGCACCAGACAAAGATGTCCTCCATCACCACTTCTTTTTTTTTTAATTTGAAAATGTGTATGTTTTATTCAGCGTAATCATCATTTGAAATGATGATGTGGTTTTTGGCTTTGACTCTATTGATATAGTGTACTACATTTATAGATTTGCATATGTCGAACTATCTTTGAACCTCTGGAATGAATTCTACCTGGTCTTGTTCTATTCTCTTTGCTAATATTCTATTGAGGATTTTTATATCTCTCTTCATGAAGGAGATTCCTATAATTTTCTTTCTTGGCTGGATCTTTCTCTGGTTTTGTGATCAGTATAATACTTGCTTCCAGGAATTTTTGGTAGTGTTGCTTCTTTCATTCAAGTGTTTGAATAGTACATGGATTAAATATTCTTGTAGAATTCAGCTGTGAATCAATCAGGATTTTTTTTGTTCCTGTTTTTTATTAATTTTCAATTACATTGGCTGATATTGTGTCATTTAGAGTTTTTACGTATTTGTGATTCAGTTTTGTCACTTGTACCTATCTAGGAATCTGGCCATTTCTACTGTGTCTTTGATTTTGTGAGAGTAAATATTTTCAAACTAGCTAAGCAGGCTGGTCTGAGCTATCTCATTGGCTCCTATTGTACATTTTGTATCTCATTTAGTCTGTTAGCTTCTTACACTAGAGTGACAATATATTTACACATTCAAGCCTGATTTGTTTATCCTATGAGTTTTGTCTTTATTTACATCCCTTTACCCAAAAAAGCCTGAGGTTTAATTTTAGAGCTGAGTACTACTGCACTATACTAATAAAAATATCACATCATTTTTGTACATACCTTAGTTGATGGGTATTTGGGTTGTTTTGAAGATTTATCTATGATAAATTATGATACTATAAATATAGTACACATATAACATAGTTTTATGATATTTTACTTCATCTGGAAAACTACTGAGAAGACAAATAGCTTGGTTGAGTGGGGCTTCTAATTCTAGTTTTTGAGAAATCTCCACATTGAGTTCCATTTTCTTCAGTCTTTCTGGCCTTTGATTTTGGCTAAATTTTTGAAGACAGCCATTCTCTGTAGGGGTGAGGTGAAATTTCAGTGTTGCTTTAATTTTAAGTTTTAAATTAAAATTGACCAAGGATGTTGACCATGTCTTCATATATTTATTTGTTATTGATATTTCTTCCTCTAAGAAGTATATATACATCTCTATGCTTATTTTTGGGCTGGGTCTTTGAATATTGGGGACCTGATTTATTTTTTGAGGTTGTGAGTAGAATATATTTATTGAGAGAAAAAAAAGTTCCTGTCCAAGAGTGGAACAAGAGAGGGACCTGAGCAGCTTGTCCCTTGGGGGCCTGATTTAAAAAAAAATATTTATGTGTTCTACCTAGAAGTCCTTCATCTGAGGGAAAACTGGCAAAATTATTTTATCAATTTGTGGTTTTTTTTTCACTGTGTTAATGGTTTCTTTCGATATCCAAAATCTTTTCAATAAGATGAAATCCCAGTTTTGGTTCTTTGAAGAATTTCCTATGCTGTTTGGGTTGTGTTCATGAACTCTGCCTATTCCAATCTTCAAAATTTCCACTTATATTTTCTTTGACTTTGGCTTACTGCACAGTGATCGACATAGGTCTAGTTTTTATCTTCAGCATTTATCAAAGATGCTATCTTTCTTCTTGTGAACATGTTTGGCCCTTTGTCAAAGATAAGGTGGCTTAGTATGTTTGTAGTTATGTCTACAAACACATTCTAATCTGTTCCATTGACCTTCAGGTCCAATTTTTTGCCAGGCCCATGCTGATTGCATCACAGTAGTTTTGTAATATAATTTCAAGTTAAGTATTGTGATGTGTCCTGCCTTACCTTTCATCGTAGGATTGGTCTTGCTGTTCTAGGTCTGTTAAGATTGCATAAAAATTTTAGGAATGCTTCTCTCGGTCTTGGACTTATCCTACTCATACTTTCATTGGGATTACATTGAATCTCTGAAAGAGTTTTGGGAGTACAACCATTTTTACAATGTTAGCACTGCCCATCCATGAGCAAGGAATATCTTTCCACTTACTAAAATCCTGTTCAATCTCTTTCTTCAGAGTACTAGCATTTTCATTGTATAGATCTTTTATTTCCTTTGTTAGATTGATTCCTAAGTATTTCATCGTTTTGGTTAAGGATGTGGTTTTCCCTGATTTTTTTTTCAGTGTGTTCATTGTTCATGTACAGAAACACTATTGGTTTTCAGTGCTGACTTTGTAGCCCACTATGCTCCCTAATTTGATGATTAAATCTAGAAGTACTTTGGTGCAGTTTTGGGGTCTTCCATGTAGAGCAACGTGTCATCTGCAAATAAAGCTAATTTAATTTATTTTCCTATTTTTATTCCTTTTATTTTTCCCTTGTCTAACTGCTTTGGCTTATGTTTTCAGAACTATATTTAATAGGAGTTGTGGTGGTGGACATTCTTTTATTGCTAATTTTATTTTATTATTATTTTTTATTTTTTATTCATTTTAATGAAACAGTTTCAAACAGGTTAGTATGACAGCTAGAATAATTAATACACTGTAATTATTCATAATTTTAAAGTGAAAGCTTTCAGGTTTTTTTCCATTTAGTATAGGGTTTATTATTGGTTTGTCAAAGATGGATTCTATGAGACTGAGGTTAAGAGTATCTATTCTTATTTCTTGTGGTGTTTTCATCATGAATGAGTGCTAGACTTTATCAAAAGCATTTTCTGCATCTATTGTGATAATCATGTGATATTTCCTTTGTCCATGTTGATTTGGTGTATCATACTGTGTATAATGAACTGTCCCTGAATTTCTGGGATGAATCATACTTGATTATAATGTAAAATCTTGATAATCTGCTGCATTCTATTGGTAAGTATTTTATTGAGGATTTCATCCTCTATGCTCATTAGGGAGATTTGCCTATAGTTTTCTTTTCTGTTTGGGTCTTTCTCTCATTTTGGTATTAAGGTAATACTGTCTCCAGAAATCATTTAGGGCATATTACTTCCATCTTCATTTTATTAAAAAATATTAACATTCAATCTTCTTTAAATTTCTTTAAAGAAATTTTAAAGAATTTAGCAGTGAATCTGTGAGGACATAGGGTTTTCTTTGTTGGGAGGTGTTTAAGTGTGTTTTTAATTTCAGTGACTAATACTGGGTTATTCAGGATTTTTATATCTTCTTGATTCAGATTTGGATGTGTCTAGGAATTTATCCATTTATTCACTGTTTTCAATCCTATGAGAGTAAAATTTTTCCAAGTACATATTGGCAATCTGAATTTCTACCAGATCTGTAGTGATTTCACCCTTTCGATTGCCTATTGCACAAATTTGAGTTTTTGCTTCCTTTATTTTTAATAATGCTCACTAGGGTTTTTCGTTTTATTAAAGAATATTGACACTTATTGGTTTTATTTATTCCTTCAGGGATCCAACTCTTCTATTCCTTAATCATTTTATTGTATTCTTAGTCTCCATTGTGTTAATTTCTGCTCTAATCTTTATAATTTCATTCTTTCTATGGCCTTTGATCTTGACTTGGCTCTTCTTTTTTCTAAAAGTTTAAGCTCAGTGTACAGTTGTTTATTTTGACTTGCTCTGTTTTCTTGATGTAAGAATTTACTAATAAAAATTTCCCTCTTTGGACTGCTTTCATTGTGTCCCACAGGTTTGGGTAAGTTTTATTTACATTTTTAACAGACTGTAAATATTGTTTAATTTCTTCTTTAATTTCATTTTTTAGTCATTGGTTGTTCAGGAGGGTTTCATGATATTTGCATGTTTGTGGAGTTTTCACAAATTCTTTTGCTAATAATTTCCCATTTCATTGCACTATGGTCAGATAATATGGATGAAATAATTTCAGTCCCTTTGCATATACTTAAGCATGTTTTATGTACTCATATAAGGTTTATTTTAGAAAACATTGCATGTTGAACTGAGGAGAATGTATATTCTGATGTTGTTCGAAGAAACACTCTGCAACGGTTTACTAAGTCCATTTATTAAAAAGGTGTTGCAGTTCTTTCTTTGACTATCTCTTTGTAACAACAGCGTATTAAAGCCTCTAATTACAATTGTGTTGTGCTTATCTTTTCATGCCTATTAATATTCCTTACATATTTGGATGTTCTTGTATTGGTCCTTATATATTCATGATTGTTATCTCTTCCTCTTGCAGTTTTCCTCTAACATGTGTAAAGTGACCTTTTTTATATCTCTTAATCATTCTTGGTTTGAAGCTCACATCATGTAAGCTCGCATCATGTGTGAGCTTGCTTTCTGGGTTTCTGTTGCATGGAGCATTATTTTTGTCCTTTGACTTTTAGTCTATGAATTTACTTTAGAGTTAATGTGTTTATAATACAGAGCATACTATCTGTTTTTGTTTCTTTATCCACTTTGCCAGTTTGCTTTGATTAGTTAATTGCAGCCATGTACATCTATGCTTTTAACTGATATGTATTGGCTTATCTTTGTCATGTTATTTTTCTGCTGTTGGTTTTCTACTTTTCCCCTCTGTTTAATTACTTGCCCTGTTTGGTTGTTCCTTTTATTGTTATTCTTGAAGTTTATCTCTTTTTATAATATCTTGTAGTGCTCTTTAGGGTTAGGTTGGTCGTCATGAATTTCTTCTGCGTTCTTTGTCATCTAAGTATCTTATTTATCCACTAAGTTTGAAAGATAGTTTTTCAGGGTACAGAAAACATGATTGAAAGTTGTTTTGTTTCACAGATTGAAATACTTTACCCCAAGCTCTTCTTTACTTGATGGTTTGTGTGGAGAAATCTTCCATGATTCTGATGAGTTTCCTTTTATAGATGATCTGTTCCCTTTTTCTAATAGCTTTCACTGTTCTGTTACTGTCCTGAATATCTAGGATCTTGATTTTTTTATTACTTTTATTGAATAGGAAATTGATTATTACATGTCTGGTTGTAGATTTATTCTGGTTATGATTGGTTGTATTTCTATCTGACTCACTTATCTACACGTCAGTTTCTTTTGTTTGGGAAATTTTATATTTATACTTCTGCAAATAGTCTTTATGTCATTTGTGTTGACTCTTGCTTTTTCACTGATACTTCTATCTTACACTGTTTTTTTTTTGCATCATGTTGCATCTATTGAATTTTTGTTTCATGGCTCCTTGTTATTTTTAACAGATCTTTCCTTTAGTGATCACTTTCTGTAAGGTCTTCAAGGTCTGAAATTCTATCCTCAGTTTTGCTCAAGTGTTTTTTTTTTTTTTTTTTCAGATATAATGGAACTTTTCATTTATCTTTAAGTCTGTTTCATGAGTTCTTAATCTTTCCTATATTGTTCATTCAAGCCCTTGTTAATTTTCCTATACTCCTTTAACTTGTAAATCTATGTCTTCTTTAGATGTGCTGACCAATTATTTCCCAATTTTTGTCATTTCTTTCTTATCTGAGTGATTATTTGCAATCTGATTTCTTCTATAGCCTGATGGAGTTGTTTCTTTGCTTTTGTTGCTATTGTTTCAGAAATTTGTGGTGTGAAACTTTAATTTCTTCTATGTATATGTTTCTTGGACTTGTTCTGGGTGGTCTGAAAGTCTATTATATTTTATTTCTTCATTTTGACATTTTTATTTCAGTGAAAAAGTATTTAATTTTGTTTTCTGTGGTGATCCTTGTGTGTTTTGGTACTAGGAAGCTATAGCACTATCAAGGAGGCCTTTCCAGGTATAGTCTGTACTTTAGGGATATCTTCTTTGTGCAGGAGATTCTTATTGTGTTTGTCCCAGGATCCTACCTTCCCAATTAATTGAATGTAGGATGTTTGTTTCTGTTTGCCTCCATCCCCAGTCTTGTAGTGTAGGACTATAGTGAGGTGATTACCTCAGTTTCCCAATTCACAAGGGAGAACAACTCACTGCAATAAATATGATATAGTTATAGTAGTACAATTAGCAACAAGCACAATTTAGAAACTGATACACGGTGGTAACTATTGATTTTGTACTTTAAGCCATAGGAGCAAAGTCTATAGTTATATAACAGAACCAATCATAAATTAGGAATTTGTATGTAAATGTTTTATCTTATTAGTGTGGCTTTACCCTGGGTTCCTGTGGATGAGCCAGTTGCCATGTCCTGGGTACTTCATGCACTGGTTTGCATGAAGGAATGGGCCACGATGTAGGAATGTGAGCCACGCACCACGTTACACGAGACTGAAGACCCCTGATGGCAGGGAGGGGTGTTGGTGGATGGAGTTTCTCCCCTATCAAGTGATTCACTGAGTCTGCCAAGGATTACCAAGGTTCACTATCACTCCCAAGATGCTGGGGAGGTGGAAGGCATGATTTATTCCTTCCCTTGTGGCTTGCTTGAGACTCAAGATTCACTGTCACTCCCAAATGGTGGTGGGGGAGGGGAAATTCTCCCTTCCTGATTGGATTGCTAAAAAATTTGAAGAGACTAAAAGAAGGAAAGAGAGAACAGCATTTCAGGAAAGGTCTAGGATGCCAGTTTAAAAGATCTAATTTTTATCTCTAGATTTCCACAGAAGTGTTTAGGAAACACGGAAAGGAAGATGCTTTCTATAAAATAATAGAGATATTTTCTATAAAATGATAATAAAATCATTGACATTTTTGTGATTTTCTCACTGTTTTCATTCATGTTTCAAAGATAGTTGTAGGATTTCAGTCATTACACTGAAATGCAAAGAAGCTAGTAGATGAGTAAGGGGATTTCTGTTAGTATTGGTAGCCCTTCCCAAACTTATTTATTTGTATTTATAATTCCAAAGGAAGGTTATTGGAATTCTAGTGAGTTTATTCCTATCTACCACTTCCAGTGCAAACCATGGGGAGAATGAAGTCACTAAGGCATATTTGTAGTTGTGAGGAGCCAAGGACGTCCTATATCTAGCTGGGATGATGGAAAACTAGAAGAAAGACCTCAGCCCAGGGCCAAACCTGGGTATTATTAATTCATGAAGAAATGCTTGACCTCAGGATGAATGACTAGAAATTGCAGGAAGTAGGTGAATATCATGAACTAGTCTAGATAGGACGTGTGAAATTACCCCTGAAATATGCAGAGAGAAGGATATGCTCAAAGAGTAAGCTGAACAACATGATTTGAGGTAGCAGTTAATGTTTTGGAGTCAGTGATTTAGCCCTGATGTGTAATTTTTTTTTTTTTATGCCCTAGGAACTCATAGCCTCCTAACTCAAGGCTCCATCCCAGCCAACAGCATGGAGTGTGGCTCTCCATTCTGCCAGGTTCACACATGTTCTTGAAAGCTACAGAGCAAGGCAACGCTGACCTGTTACCTTGCTTGAAAGACTGCTCATTAACACCTCACTAGAGTCATTTGTATTGCTCAAAGCCAACTGAGGGAATAAGGAATAAAGAATACTCCTAGGTAGCTTTGTAACATTGATATACTGTAATATTGATATATTGAAGTATAGAAACGTCCACGTTTAGCCAAAATGAAGGTTATTATTCTTTCCAAGAGAGTCATTCAGGATGGTCCTTGTATGTTAGGAGGCTTTGCTCCTATAAAGCTATTTGTAGGGAAACTACTCTTGTGACTTACTGAACAGTTTAAACTTTCATGCCCATACTTGGATCAGTCACCATAGAATGGGAATTTGATCAGCATTTCTGGACTAATTTGGAATTGGGTTCTGTGTCATTTAAGTTCTGAGAAAATTAGAGCAGGAACAGTTGGGGTGGGGTGGAGAACAATAGATGAAAGGCAAAATAGTATAGTAATATGTGCTGTCTAAAAACCATCATTTCCCAGTATCTGGAATGATAACTTCTATTTTCATCCTATTTCACCTGCCCTTGTATCTCAGACTGCCCTGTTGAAGTAAACCTTAATCAGAGTGCTTTAAATGATGAGATTTAGGGGTAGAATTGTCAGATGGGGGATGTATGCTAGGCATCAGCATTAGAGCTTCAATTATTAAGTTCCTCAACTGACAGGCACAATTGCTGACATTGGCTCAAATTACAAGTAGCTATGAATTAGTGGATTAGTTATTATGCATAAGTAGTTTGCAAAGGATCAGTTTTCTGAAGGCTAAAACTGCAATAAGGGCTCTGTTTAGAGAAAGATCATATTTTTATTTCATTATGAATGTCTTTATACTAAATATATAATTTCACATAAAATATTTATTTTTATGAACTGTTTCTGAATACTATGCTTTAAA
Organism: Ctenomys sociabilis; assembly: GCA_004027165.1. Classification (NCBI taxonomy): domain Eukaryota; kingdom Metazoa; phylum Chordata; class Mammalia; order Rodentia; family Ctenomyidae; genus Ctenomys; species Ctenomys sociabilis. The sequence continues at coordinate 14,264 of PVKA01020832.1, forward strand.
GTTTAGATGGTGAATGTCTCTGCAAGGTCTCTATACTAGAGGGTTGGTTCTAGAGTGGTTTTAGTGGCTGGAGGTCCAGTGTCAGGAAGTCTGTGAGTGATTGAGGTGTGTCGTTGGGGAAATTGTAGAATCTTTGTCTGCTCCTTTTTCTTTATTTTTCTCCTGGCTGATGAAATAAATAGTTTTCCTGCTACATACTCCTTATATGCTGTGCTCTCTCACCAGATGCCCAGAGGATGGGAACCAATCAGCCATGAATGGGAAACTCCAAAGCCATTACCTAAAAATCAACCTTTTATCTTTAGATGTTCATTAACTAGTTAATTATCTAAAAGCTGACACATCATGCAGGTGACATCATCATAAATACAATTAACTTTAGCATTTTAATATTCAATTATTTACTATCAGAGAAACAAAGCTTGCTTCTTCCATTAAGCAATTGCAATGTGATGCCCCTGGGTTATTTATAAAACTCTGCGAGGAATAATAGCATTAAGCTACATTTTATTTGTGTGCAATGCTTTAAAAATCAGATGTTTTGAAGACTTGAGAAAGCTAAAAATATATGAAGAAAGTAGGCAGATTACTTGAGTAGTGCAAGTTGGGTCACTTTATAATTTCAGTCTTGTAAACACTTCTCAGTTATACTTTTGTAAATAAGGGGAATAATGGTATAAGATCTATCTTTTCAGATAGCTATAAAGAGAATTCAAAATGTATAATAACATAAATAAAGCATAGTATAAATTTTATGTTGGCATGACTGTTAAAAATGCAGCCTCCAAGATAGCTCCTAGCACTTATCCTTATAACATGGTAGAGTGACTCATCTTCCTTGTCAACAGCAGGTGCATCTGTTTGGGATAGATGAGAATACCGAAGAAACTCACAGAGTTCAAGAATAGTTTTCAAAAACTCAGTCTGTTTGGCAACACACCAAAAGAAGAATGAACAATACATTGGTCAATGCAGGTATAATTATGTTGAGGTAACAAAGCCTTCAACAAAAGTGGATACATTTCAAATTTATTTATTGAACGATGACATCAGCACGAAGGCCTTGATAGTCTTTACTGGATCAGGTCTGATTTTGCTTTCTCTTGATCAAACTTGTGTCATACTTAAAGATGTGTCTTGCCCTTTGGGCCCCAAATACTGAAACTACTGGAGCAGTTGTTCCCTTGGGAGGCACAACTTAGGTGCAGTATGCCTCATGAACATTTAGGTCTCCAACTCAGTTTAACAGTTTCTACAATTTCTGCACCAGAGTTAAGGCAGCAGTGTACCTCTGGGGGCTCCATCCTCCAAATTACCAGAGCAGTTATATCTCCCAATAACACAGCATCGCATCCCACTTCCAGGGATACAGAGGTGTGGTTACAATGTAACAGTGATTTATGGAACTGTATAGATGGAGCCTCTTTGTTCCCAAAGAATCAGATCCTTGGATGCGCTGTTGTACCCCTCACTCTCCAGCCAGTAGTCTCCAATAGTCTAAGCTGCTGAGGCACTCCACTTCCCCAAGAATTGAAAGGATCACTGTGATGTTCTCAGTTTCCTGGGACCCAACCTGCAGCAACATTTTATTATTCCCAAGTCCTACTGTTATTGCATGTGGATTCAAAAACCCTGATGTATTGCCATGTCCCATTATACGAACTTCCAGAGTGACCACAGTGTGGTATTTAATTCCCCATAGCCTAAGCTACTACAATGCCCTTTTTCTCCCACATCTTGACTAAGCTATGCCCTGCTTCCTTGGTGCCACACATATGATATCTGATAACACACCCTGAGTTAGTGGGAAAACAATCCACTTACACCTTAGACAAAGAACCTGTGCATCGAGTGCTACGTGCCACTGTTCTTTTGCAACACCTAAGCACAGAATCTCTGAGAACTGGTGTCCTGGATCCCACCACTGTTGTGGCTGGTTGTGAGCCATGTCAGTCTCAATATGAGGAGTCTCACTGTTGATGAGACTTTTAAGAACAAAAGGGTCCTAAATTATTTACTCTATTTCCTATTCAGCCAACATCACTGCTCAAGACTGCTGTTTAGACCACTCAGGCACCTCTAGTCATTACTAATGGTAAGAATAAACTATAAATATGTCCATGCAAATCAGAATCACTGTACTCTACCTAACTGAAACCCTCAGATAATCTGCAAGCATAGTCTTGTGCTACAAAAGCCACTTGTAAAGTTAGGGAAAGTGGCTCACTACACGATGCACAGAGATCAAGGCTTGAGCATGTGAGAAATGAATAAACAAGGTAACAATTGTAACCACATGATTATAAGAATTCTGATTGACCCCACAACATTTATGGAAATTTATGAATTTTTAAAATATGAACTAAAGATAATCCTAAGAAATCTCAATAAGATAGCAGAGAATACAAATGGATGAGTCAATGAAATTAAGACAGTGATTCCTCATCTGAATTAGGAACTCTACAAAGAGATATTTATTACATGAAAGACTGAAACAAGGCCAGGATCTGGAGAATTCAATCAAAGAAATAAAAAATACATTTGCCAGCTCCAGAGTGGATCAATGAGCAGAAGAAATAATTTGATGAACTTGAAGATGGTCTTTTGAAATAGCCCAGTTAAAGGAACAAGAATGAGGAATACAAGCATATGGAAATTGAGTAGCACCATAAGCCAACATAAGCTACTTGAATTATGAGTTTCAGAAGATATAGACAAAGAGATATGAAGCACATTTAATAAAATATTAAATAATTGCTGAAAGCCAATTGGAATTAGAAAATGCGTAGGTATCTAGATGCAAGAAATTCTAAGGTTCCCAAATATATTCTACTTTAAAACATCTCTGAGGTGTACTATAATAAAAACTTCAGAAGTCAAAGGCAACCAGCCTGGTGGCCTTCCAACTTTCTAGGAGACTGTGGCAGAATGTAAAATTTGACATCACCTGGGAAACACAGGTAGGAAAAGTCAAGGACAGAGAAGTTATAAGACACGAAGATAAAACCTTTGAATTACGTATAGTAAAATCCCATATGATTATTAATAGATTTCTCAGAAGAAATGTTGTAAGTCAGAGGAAAATAAATTATATAATTATATAAATAATTATAATAATTGTATAAATTATAAAGTGTTGGAAGAAAAATTTCTAGCCAAGAATATTGGATTGAGAAAAGTTGTCTTTCACTAATGAAGGTGAAATGTTTCACAAACAAAAGCTGAGAAAATTGTCACTAAAACTGTCCTAAAAGAAATGCGAAGGGAGTTTTTTAGGAAGAAAGAAAAAAGATGATAATCATTATAAGTATATTGGAAAATACAAACTCATGGGTAAAGGTAAATACATAGCCAAATCTAAAATACTCTAATACTTTACAGGTGATATGTAGAAAAATCAGAAAAGAGAAAAGCAAAGCTGTTCTATTCAGAAAGAAAAAAGTGAAATTATATTTAGTTGCAAATGACATGATCCTAGATATTAAAAAAAAACTCAAAGGATTCACAGAAAAATATGTAAGAACTAATAAATCAGTTCAGTAAAGTTTCAGGACACAAAATAAACACACAAAATTCAATTCAGTAATATTTTAACAGAAAAATATTGACTTAATTGAAAAATAAATCAAGAAAATAATCTTATTATAGTATGAAAAACACTAGCTAAGAATAAGTTTAACTGGAGAGGTAGGAGATATATAGAATACTGTAAAACATTAATGAAATAAGTGGAATAAGATATAGGGGCTAGGGAGATAGCTCAGTAGAATAAGTGCCTACCTGGCAAACACAAGGGCCTGAGTTCAATCCTCAGTTCTGACAAAAAAAAAAAAAAAAAAAAAAAAAAAGACCTTTTCTGCTCTTGACATAAATAAATGCAAGATACCCCATATAAATGTCAGATACCCCTGTTCACGGAACAGGGGCATTAACATTATTAAAATATCCATTCTACACAAACCAATATATTAATTGAACACAGTCCTTACAACAATCCAATGGCCTATTCATAGAAATAGGCAAAAATCCAAAAGTTTTGTGGTATTATAAAATAATAATGAACTAAAAGTATTACTAAATAATTGTAGGGATAACTCTTCCGGATCATCTGAGTTTTCTTTCTGCTTTTGTACATCTGATACCAAGCAATTTATAAAGACAAAAAATAATTATATGGGGTTGTTTCCTAGGAAGTCCAAGAATCAGTTACTACATTTGGCAAGAAAAAAACCACATCCTTGCACAGTGGAATGTGGAGGGCAAGTGTGCACATTCAGAACAGACAAAGCATGAGGAGTGGCCTTGCTTTGCAATAACCCATTCTCCTAGTAACCATTCCAGTCTAATGAGAACCATATTAATTCTTTTAACTGTACTCACCTTCTCACATCCGTTGCTATTGCCAGTATGCCATAATTATTGCTGTTAATCACGTTTAGTGTATTCCAACACTTGATTTATACTGTGTAATCAACAATATTTATTAATTTCTATAAAACTGTGTGCTGGGCTATTTAATTTACATGTTCCTGTCCTTAAGTAATGGGAGTGGTCTGATCTGGGGACAGAGGTAAGAGTCTATTGTTAAACACACCTAGAATCAGGCTCTAAGAAGCAAATAACAACTAAAGAGATTTTCAGACTAGCAACCAAGTTTTACTACTGTAATCAAATTGCAAGCCTCAGTGTGCATTCAAAGGTACAACCATACTCATGAAACATGAGAAAACAGCAACAAAATGCCTCCAGTAGTTTCCACGCCCCCAAAGGTGATTCTTGAAACATTAAAGACTAAGAACTGAAAAACCAAACAGCTTAATTATATGGAATTTTTCAAGAAGAGACAAAAAAAACTCAGATCAATAAGGTGCTCAAGAAGCTCAAAGATGATATAAGTAAGCACATAATGAATTTAATTAAGATAATCCATGAGTTTACAGAACACACTAATAAAAAGCTAACTGAACTAGAGAAAATTACAGAAATATGAATGACTAGTGTAATGAAGATAAAGAATCTGTGAATAGGCACCAAAAAGAAATCTAAGAAATAAAAAAAAAATTCTATTGACTGTGTGAGCAGCAGAAATAATGAATGAGGAGACAGAGTGGCATAAAAAACACTACCAAATATATTCAGACATCTCTGATGAATGGGCCAAAAACATACACTGGAGGAAAGATAGCCTCTAAAACAAATGATGCTGGAAATCTGGCGATCCACAGACAGATGTCTCACTCTGTATTAATACTGAAATTAAAATGGAAATAAGACCTATGCATTAAAACAGAATGAATCTATTGAAAGATAAAAATAATTAAAACTCTTTAAGATGTTGTCAGGAGAAAGAACTTTATGAACAGAATTGTAGTTACTCAAGAAATAACACTAACAAACAGCAAAAGACATTATGTCATTTTTTTTTGTTTTTTTTTTGTATTTTAGGAAAGAGTCTACAGAGTGTTCAGGGTCTCAAAGCTAGATCGAACTTGTAGTGATCTGTCTGTTTACAGCCTCTCAAGAGCTGAGATTACAACGCACCACCAAGTCCTGTCTGAAATTAGGTCAAATTAAAAAGTTTCTACAAAGCAAAGGAAGTATAACGTGGAACACATATTTTCCATCAAGTATTGATGTATTGAATTTTAAGTACAGAAGAGATAGGATAAATATGCAGCTACTTTCACATAATTCTATGAGAAGAAAGATTTGCACTAATAGTGGTTGGACAGGATAGATATCCTACCTGCTCCTTATACTATGGATAACCAGTAGGAAGATAATAATATAAAAAGTATTAATTATTGAAACTGCACTATAAATCAGCTTTAAAAAATAGATAGGTTTACAGCTACATTCTCTTAATTCAATAGAGGGATCTGCTCTATTAGTGTTTGTAAATAGAATATCATGTCTGCACCTTGTACAACAAATAACCACTTAAGAAAACAATATGCGATGTATTAATTATTGAATCTGTTCCACTAATTTGACTTGAAATGGTATCATTGCTATTTGTTCTTCAATAAAATTATGGAGACACCCGCCCAGCCTGAGAGATTGGCCTGAGACAGTGGGGCCAACTCGGCCATTTTCCTCAATCCCGCCCATGCCCGCCCATCTGAGAGATGGGCCTGAGACAGGGACTGACTCTGTCGGCCTCATGGATTCCACCCCAGGCCCTAGCAGTGAGTGGGAGTTTGCAGACCCACAAGGCTTCCCAGATCAGGGAGTGTGTGCAGACCCACCAAAGCCTGCCCCCCCCCACCCCTACAGAGCAACCTACCTGATACAGGAGGTCCGACTCCAGCAATTTTCCAGATCCTCGCCCCAAAGCCAGCCAACACAGTGGGAATTTTCATTACTTGCTTTGCATCCAAGTTCAGTTCGTGCTCACCTGACCAGGGAAGCAACAAAGGGGAACCAAATGAACTGCAGCAAAAAGGAACTGAATACAACAGCTAGATCCAGGACAGGCATACCTGGATAACCTCAAACTTAATAGACTGGTACCCAAATATCATAACATGCTAAGATTACAGTTACGCCAAAGCTCTACACCAAAGGTCAAAGGTCAGTACTATACAAAATGATGAAGACAAGGACAAAAATGCAATCTCAGACCTTGAGTCCACCAGTAAGGGTAGAGGACACTGGATCAGCTGAAATGAATGAGTTAACAGATACAGCAGCAAAGGAACAACAGCAGAAAGGTATAGAGGAAATCAGATGAGAAGAAATTCCTCAGATTAAAAAAGAAATATCTTAAAATATAGTATCTGAAATAAAAAATCAATTCCAGAAACATTGGGGGGAAAAACAATGCTCACCCAGAACAAGTGCAGAGAGCACTGTTTGAGCTGAAATGTATGAATTAACAGCATCTGAAGCAAAGACACAACAGCAGAAAGGTCATGAGGAACTCAAAGCAGAAATAATTTCTGAAATCAGAAAAGAATTCTTTGAAAAAAAAAGAATTATTTGAAATCATAGTATCTGAAATACAAACACAAGTCCATATATAGATGAAATCCAACTTGGAAGAAATTCTGCAGAAAAAGAATTAATAACTAGCTCAAAAGAAGACATGGATAAAAAAAATAGAGATCAGAAATATGACAGATTCATTGAATGAGCAATACAGAAAAGAAATAGAACACATAAAATGAGTCAAAGCGATACAGAAGAACTACAAAACCTTCTGAGTGAAAGCAAAGAAAGAGTTTCAGATCTTGAAGATGCCAGTACAGCTAGTGAAAAGGTGAGAAAAGATCTCTTAAAAATAACGAGAATGCAGGAAAAAACAGTCCATCACCTGCATGATGATGCCAGGATGAACAATGTGAAAATAATTGGTATCAATGAGAATGAAGGAATCAATACAAATGACATAAAAAGAATTTTGGGAGACGTACTTGCAGAAAACTTCCCAAAATATGAGGAAGCAATCCAACATTCACATAACCGAAGCATACAGAAGACCAAATAACTTCAATCCAAGTTAAAAACACACTGACACATATAATAGCCAAGATCCCAGAAATCCAACACAAAAATAATATACTCAAAACTGCTAGAGAGAAGAAGCAGATCACATTCAAAGGAAAACCCATCAGAATTACAGCTGACTTCTCTACACAAACAATGAAGGCAAGGAGAGCATGGAGCAGAGTTCTTCAAGTCTTACACGAAAACAAATTCCAGCCTAGACTATTATACCCTGCAAAACTCTCTGTCAAGTTTGATGGAGAAATGAAATGCTTCCATGGCAAAGAACAATTAAAGAATTTCATGATGACAAAGCCATTCCTTCATAGGCTGCTGAAAGGTGTTCTAGAGAGGGACCACAATGACCAGAACTCCATAAATGAGAATGGAAGGAACCCACTAAACAGGACAGACAATTGAACACAGGACACAAAGAAGTAAACAACAAAAGGTAAATATCATGACACACATAAGTCAACACATTTCAATTATAACCAATGTAAACAGACTCAATTCACCAATTAAGAGAAAGAGACTAGCACAGTGGATTAGGATACAAAATCCAAAAATATGCTGTTTACAAGAAACACACTTAACTCAAAAGGACATTCATAGTCTCAAAGTCAAAGGATGGAAAACAATACTATATGTCCCAGCACCTCAGAAAAAAGCAGGAGTAGCAATTCTGTTCTCAGACAGTCTCTACTTTAAACCAAGAAGGATCAAATGGACAAAGATGACCACTATATGTTGGTCAGGGGAAAAATTCAAGAGCAAGAGTTAACACTGATAAATATCTAAGCACCAAACACAGGAGCACCCAACTATGTAAGAGAAATCTTAATGGACATGAAAAACCTAATATCTAAGATCACAATCTTAACAGGTGACCTTAACACATCCTTATCTCAAAAAAATAGATCAACCAGACCAAAAAATTAGCAAGGAAGTAGCAGAACTGAACCAGAGCTTGGAACAAATGGGCTTGGTGGACATATACAGAATGTTCCACCTAACCACAGCTTAATACACACTTTTTTTCTGCTGCACATGGGTCATTTTCCAAAATAGACCACATACTAGTCCAGAGGTCACGCCTAAGTATATGCAAGAATATAGAAATTATCCCATGCATATTATCTGACCACAGTGCAATGAAACTGGAAATAAATGACAAAAGAAACCAGAAAAACCCGCTAAATTCATGGACACTAAACCACACCCTACTCAGCAATCAATTTGCCACAATGGAAATTAAAGAATACATTCAACAATATCTACAGTTCAATGAAAATTCAACCACAACTTACTGGAATTTATGGGATGTGATGAAAGCAGTTCTTAGAGGGAAAGTCATAGCTCTGAACTCAAAGACAGAACAGGGACAAATTAGCACCCTAATGTTGCACCTCCAACAACTAGAAAAAGAAGAGCAAATGAAACCCAGAGCACAAAGATGGGAAGAAATCATAACGATTAGAGCAGAAATTAATTCAATTGAAATGAAGAAAACAATTCAAAGAATCCACAAATCAAAAACTTGGTTCTTTGAAGACTAAATAAAATTGATAAGCCTTTAGCCAACTTCATCAAAAAGAGGCAAGAAAAAATTCAAGTTCAAGTAATAAGGAATGAAAAGGGAGAAATCACCACAGACCCTGTGGAAATTCAGAAGATTATCAATAGTTACTGTGAGAATCTTTACGCTCACAGAATAGAAGACACAGAAGAAATGGACAGATTCCTCAAAAGGGACAAATTACTAAAGCTGAGTCAAGAAGATACAACAACTCTCAATAAGCCAATAACAGCCACGAAATACAAAATATAATAAAAAGCCTACTGATAAAGAAAAGTCCAGGTCCTGATGGATTCACAGCTGAATTCTACATGAAATTTATAGAAGATATAATCCCTACACACCACAAATTCTTCAGTGAAATTAAAAAGGAAGCAGTCCTCCCAAAATCATTTCTGGAGGCCAGTATAGTACTGATTCCAAAACCAGGGAAAGACACAACCAGAAAGGAGACTTACAAGCCAATCTCCCTCATGAACATAGATGCAGAAATACTCAACAAAATCCTGGCAAATAGAATACAGCAAATCATCAAGAAGATCATACACCATGACCGGGTAAGATTCATCCCAGGGATGCAAGGATGGTTCAATGTTCAACAATCTATATATGTAATATACAATATTAATAGACTAAAATCTAAAAACCACATGATCATCTCAATTGATGCAGAGAAATTTTCTGACAAAGTCCAGCAGAAAATTGAAATAGAAGGCCTGTCCTTCAACTTGATAAAAGCCATCTATGACAACACAATGGCTAATATAATTCTAAATGGGGAAAATCTGAAATCTTTTACTCTTAGATCTAGTAGAAGACAAGGACATCCTCTATCACGCCTCCTATTCAATATAATTTTGGAATCATTAGCCGCAGCCATTCGACAGGAGGGAGAAATAAAATGAATAAGAATAGGTAAAGAAGTTAAATTGTCACTATTTGCAGATGACATAATACTTTGCTTGGGAGACCCCAAAAAACTCCAGTAAATGCTAGTAGAACTGATACGGAAATTCAGTAGCATAGCAGCATACAAAGTCAATAGCATTTCTCTACACTGAGAGGAAAACAATAGAAACAATACCTTTTACAACAGCACCGAGAAAAATGAAATACCTTGGAATTCAGTTAACCAAAGAAGTCAAAGATCTTTTCATGGAAAATTACAGAACCCTAAGAAAACAGATCATATAGGATTTCAGAAGATAAAAAGATATTCCCTACTCCAGGATAGGAAGAACCAATATTGTGAAGATGGCCATACTCCCAATATTGTTGTACAGATTTAATACAATCCCTATCACACTGCCACCAATATACTTCCCAGACCCAGGGAAATCATTTGTAAACTTTATTTAGAACCAGAAAAGACACAGAATAGCAAAGGCAATCCTTGCCAACAAAGACATGGCATGACGCACCACAATTCCTGATTTGAAATTATACTACAACACTACTGTGATAAAATCAACATGGTATTGGCAATGAAGAAGACCTAAGTATCAATGGAATAGAAGAGAAGATGCAAAGGCCTCTACAAACACGGTCAGCCACCTGATCTTCCTCAAAGGGGCAAAAAATGATTACTGGAAGTAAGATAGCCTCTTCAACAAATAGTGCTAGTAAAGCTGGCTCTCTTCATGCCGAAAACTAAAACCTGACCCAGGTCACCATGCAGTAAGCTAAAGACAAAATGAATTAATTGTCTAAACATTAAAACAGAAACTCAATCTCCTGGAAGAGAAAGTAGGAGTAATTCTAGAAGACACGTAATAGTATGGGAAACACTCGAAATAATTAACAACTGGGGCCAATATTTATTGAGAAGTTTTTGTACATCAAAAGGAATTAGCAACAAAGTGAAAAGACAATGCACAAATTTCCAAATAGTCTTAACTAATAAACATTCAGACAAAGTTCTGCTCTCTAGAATTTATAAAGAACTAAAATACATTAGCGCCCTCAAATTTAAAGATCCAATCCAGAAATGGGCATCCGAGATGAATACACACTTCTCAAAGGATGAAATTAAAGGAGCAAATAAATATATGAAAAAATCCTCCACATCATTAGCCATCCATGAAATGCAAATTAAAGCAACACTGATTATAAGAAAATGATAAAATAAAAAGTATTTGTCCAAATTTGCATTAATTAAAAAAAAAAAAAACACTGAGATACCATTTCACTCCAGAAAGGAAGGCTGTTATAAAACAAATATCAACCAACAACAAGTGTTGGAGAGGATGTGGGAAAAAGGAAACAATTCTCCACTGCTGGTCGAAATGTAGACTGTTGCAACCATTTTGGAAATAAGTGTGGAGACTCCTCACAAAACTAGGACTCTAAATCCCTTCAGACCAGCTATCCCGCTACTGGGAATTTTTCCAGAGGATCTGAAAACATCATATCATAGTGGTATATGTGTACCTATGTTTATAGAAGCACAATTTGTGATAGCCAAATCTTAGAAACATCCAAAATGCCTGTTACATGAGGAATAGTTGAAAAGGATGTGGTATATTTATACAATGGAGTATTACTCAGCTATAAAGAATGATAAATTTGAAGCATTTATATTTAAGTGTATGCCCTCAAGGATATACTCACAAGTGAGATAAAGCAGACCCACATGTGTAAATATCATGTAGTCTCCATAGTATAAGAACTCAAAAGAAGAAATACAAATAGAAAGGTATAATACATCTAAAAGAAAAGCGAGAACTTGAGGACTCAACAACGAGGTAAGGAGAAAAGGTGGGAAACAGGACAGGGGCCAAGCCATTCATCTGGACACAAAGATGGGCAAGGCAAAGATCCAGAGAACATCAGCTGGTTTCTGAAAGTAGCAGTTAATGGTACGATTCTCAACCCAAATACCTTTATAACTGATACCTGTGAACCAAGCAACTGCACTGGTATAACAATGTGTAACAGAAGGGTCACACTTGGAATGTGTGATATTCTGATCTGCTATACACATACTTCCTGTCATGACATACCAATTATTACAATACTGTCTCACAAATAAAAATTTTTTTGTGGGTGAACAACAAAGGAAAGAAAAAGACAAAAGGGAAAAATATTACAGGATTGTTCTGCTACAACAGTCTATATGGTTAGTTCTCTAAATTTCTGTGTAATAATATGTGTATAGTACTATTTTTAAAAAATGTTTTCCTCATATTCTGTAAGGACTTAAAAATTCTATACATCAAAACTTGAAGGAAAATATCTGTTCCACGTTGTGCCTAAGATGTTTGATACTTAGATAGATAGGGTAGGTGGGGTCCTGGGTAGGTTGGACGGCAGGCAGGATGGAGGCGACTTTAGGGCAGCATTTGGAGGACACAATGAAGAATCCCTCCATTGTCGGAGTCCTGTGTACAGACTCACAAGGACTTAATCTGGGTTGCCGAGGGATGCTATCAGATGAACATGCTGGGGTGATATCTGTCCTGGCTCAGCAGGCAGCTAAACTGACCTCTGGCCCCACTGATATTCCTGTGGTGTGTCTAGAATCAGATAATGGGAACATCATGATCCAGAGGCACGACAGCATTACGGTGGCGGTGCACAGATGGCCTCCTAGCACCTCCTGTCCATTCTTCAGCACCCCTTCATTGAGACTCAGTCCTACCTGTTAACTGTCTTGTACTATTAAGAGTTCCACTGGTCAGACCCTGTATGTGATGTGCACAGGGCATTTTTCTTTTTATTTTGGATTAAGTTGCTTTGTAACCAGTCTATCAGGATATTAGAAAAGGATTGTGTTTTGAGGCAGCATGTCCAGGTTACTTTATGTATAGTTTTACATTCAATAAATCTGTGAAGCTGAAAAAAAAAAAAAGATAGATAGGGTAAACCAAACTGCATATTGCAGGCTAATAATCAGCTTCTCTTATGGATGGTTTACAACCTAAGTTTGCAGACCAAAATTTGGAGAAATAGAAGGGTTGGAAGGTCAGCCAATATTTTCGCTCTAGCCTTTCAAGGTCAGTGAAGACTCAGGACATAGGATAACCTGTTCTGTAACATTACATAACTTAGCTGTGCCCCAAATTTTCTGATGAAGAAGATTATGGGGCCACAGAGGAATGGGATCAATGATTCCTAGTGTGCCTATGGAGAGTTACATGGAGAGAAAAATTTCTCACAGGCTTTCACAGAGAGCAAATTGGTCAAGCAATGGTGGTGACTCATCCATGTGGCTGACACTGACAAAGGATCTACAAAGTGAGGTACAGGATTACAGGACAAACCCTGAGGGGACTTGACTGACCTTATCAGATACAAAAGTCATATTTCTTGTTATATAGGTCTTGCTTTATCTTGGTCTTAACCATCCAGCAGAAAAGTAAAAAAAGGAGGTTTATAAAGTAAAGTCATAATATGGTGAGCTGTAAATGGCTCTAGTCAACAACTTCTGTGCATAACACAATACTATAGTGGACTACTGGACTGTGTTTGAGTGTTTTGTTCAATTCAAGCACTATAATAATTGAATGTCAACAGAATACCCATCTCTGACAGGACTAAACAAAAAAAAAATTGATTCAAACAAAGGACCATTTGTATATACAGAACAGTTAGGATAAATATGCAGCTACTTTCATGTAATTCTGTAGAAGAAAGATTTGCACTAATAGTGTTTAGACAGGATATCCTGCCTGTTTTTTATACTATGGATAACCACTAGGAAGTGGTTATCCATAGTATAAAAGTGACAATGTAAAAAGTATTAATTATTTAAACTATACTATAAATCAACTTAAAAAAGAATAGGTTTACAGGTACATTCTCTTAATTCAATGAACAGATGGATGTGCTCTAATAGTGTTTGTAAATATATTATCATGTCTGCACCATGTACAACAAATGACCACTAAGAAAGCAAGATCCAATGTATTCATTATTGAATCTGTTCTACTAATTTGATTTGAAACTGCCTCATTACTATTTGTTCCTTAATAAAATTACAAAAAAAAAAAAAAAAAAAAAAAAAAAAAAAAAAAAAAAAAAAAAAAAAAAAAAAAAAAAAAAAAAAAAAAAAAAGGAGCAAATAAACATCCGAATGCTGCACCTACAACATCTAGAAAAAGAAGAGCAAACCAAACCAAGAGCCCTAAGACAAGAAGAAATTGTAAAGATTAGAGCAAAAATTAATTGAATTTAGACTAAAAAACAATTAAAAGAATTAACAAAACACTTTGGAAGACTAAAATACCCAACAAGCTCCTATGATAACCTCAGCAAAAAGAGGAAAGAAAAAAATTCAAATACAAGAAATATGGAATGAAAAGGGGATATTCAGCATAGTCCCAGTGTAAATTCAGAAGATTATCAATAGCTACTTTAAGACTCTTTATGGTCACAGGACAGAAAACAATGATGAAATGGACAGATTCCTAGAAAGCTGCAAATTACCAAAACTGAATCAAGAAGACATAACAACTCTCAATAAACCAATAACAATCAATGAAATACAAAAGGTAATAAAAAGCATGCCAACAAAGAAAAGACCAGGTCTTGATGGATTCACTGCTGAATTCTACAAGATATTTACAGAAGACATAATCCCTACAGTACTCAAACTGTTCAATGAAATTGAAAAGGAAAGAGTTCTCCCAAAATCATTCCTGGATGAATGATTTGAAAATTAGGGAAAGACACAAATAAAAAAAAGAACTACAGGTCAATCACCCTCATGAACATAGATGCAAAAATCCTTAATAAAATCCTAGCAAATAGCATATAGGAAATCATCAAGAAGATCATGTACCATGACCACTTAGGATTCATCCCAGAGATGCAAGGATGGTTCAATATTCAAAAATCTATTAATGTAATAAACTATATTAATAGAGCAAAATGTAAAAACCACATGATCATCTCAATTGATGCACAAACAGCTTTTGACCAACTCCTACACTCAGTCATGCTCTGAGTCCTACAGAAATTGGAATAGAAGGCCTGTCCTTTCATATGATAAAAGCAATCTGTGGCAAGCCAATGGCTAATATAATTCTAAACAGGGAAAGACTGAAATCTTTTACTCTCAAATTTGATATAAGACAGGGATGTCGTCTATCACTACTCCTATTCAATACAGTTCAGGAATCATTAGCTAGAGCCATTAGAGAAGAGGGGTAAATAAAAGGAATAAGAGAGGTCAAGGAGAAGTTAAATTCTCAGTATTCGCAGATGACATGATACTTTACTTGGAAGATCCAAAAAAACCCACCAAAAGCTACTAGAATTGATACACAAATTCAGTGGCACAGCAGGATACAAAACAAATGCCAAAAGGCAATAGCATTTCCCCAGACAGATCACAAACACTCTGAAATGGAAATTAGAAACACAATACCTTTTACAATATTACCATGGAAAGCGAAATACTGTGGAATTCATCTAACTAAAGAAGCCAAAGATTGTTTTATGGAAAATTATAGTATTCTGAAAAAAGAGGTTATAGAATATTTCAGATAATGGAAAGGTATTCCCTGCTCCTGGATAGGAAGAACCAAAATCGTGAAGATGGCCATACTCCCAAAATTGTTGTACAGATTTAATGCAATAACTATCAAAATACCACAAACATATCTTCCAGACCTAAAGAAATCATTGCTAAACTTTATTTGGAACCAGAAAAGAGCTAGGATAGTGAAGGCAATCCTGGCCAACAAAGACAACACAGAGGCATTGTAAATCCTGACTTGAAATTATACTACAAGATTACTATAATAAAGTCATCATGGTATTGGCAACAAAAGAGGCCTTGGGATTAATGGAAGAGATTAAAAGATGCAGAGACCTCTATAAACACACTCAACCACCTGAACTTCAACAAAGGGCAAAAGTGCTTACTGGAAGAAAGATAGACTAACAAATATTGCTGGAAAAAATGGCTCTCTACGTGCTGAAAGCTAAAACTTGACTCAGCTGTATCAACAAGCACCAAGCTAAAGTCAAAATGCACTAAATATCTAAACATTAAAACAGAAACACTAAATCTCCTGGATGAGTAAGCAGGAGGAACTCTTGAAGACATAGGGCTAGGCAAAGCACGGGTAATACTTGAAAGAATTAACAACTGGGACTGCCTCTTATTGAGAAGTTTTTGCACGTCAAAAGAAATTACCAACAAAGTGCTAAGACAACCCACAAATTTCCAAAAACTCTTAAGTAATAAACACTCAGACAAAGGTCTTCTCTCTAAAATTTATAAAGAACTAAAAAACATTAGGGGCCCTAAATTTAAAGATCCAATCCAGAAATGGACATCCGAGATGAACACACACTTATCAGAGGACGAAACTAAAGAAGCGAATAAATATATTTAAAAATGCTCCATGAAAGTGCAACAGTATTGAGGTACCATCTCACCCAAGAAAGAATGGCTGTTTTAAAGAAATCAACAAACAACAAATGTTGGAGAGGCTGTGGGGAAAAGTGAACCCTTATACACTCTTGGTGGGAATGTAGACTGGTGCAACCATTATAGAAATAAGTGCGGAGACTCCTTAAGAAACTAGGACTGGAAATCCCGTTCAGTCCAGCTATAACCCTACTGAAAATTTTCCTAGAGGAACTGAAAATGTATGCACTAAATATCTAAACATTAAAACAGAAGCACTAAATCTCTTGGATGAGTAAGCAGGAGGAACTCTTGAAGACATAAGAGTAGGCACACGTCGGGGATGAACACACTCTTGGATGTACCTATGTTTATAGCAACACAATTTGTGACAGCCAAATCTTAGAAACAATCAAGATGCCCATAAAATGAAGAATGGCTTAAAAAGGTATGGTATTTTCATGCAATCAAGTATTACTCAACTTGTAGTTGAGTAATATCATTCTTTGTAAGAATGATAAACTTGAAGCATTTATATTTAAGTGGATGCCACGTCAAGATTTACTCATGAGTGAAATAAACCAGACCCACATGTGTAAATATCGTATAGTGTCCCTAGTATAAGAACTGAAAAGAAGAAATACAATTAGAAAGGTATAACACAATTAAAGGGAAAGCAAGAACTTGAGGAATGGACAATGAGCAGAGGGCAAGAGAAAAGCTGGGAAACAGGACAGCGAAAAATCCATATATTTATATGCACAAGATGTGCAAGGCAATAATCCTGAGAAACATCAGCAGGTTTTTGAAACTAGCAGTTAATTGAGAGGATTCTCACCCTGACTATGATATACATGCTGATACTTGTGAGCTAAGCAACTGCACTGAAGATATCAATGTGTAATAGCAGGATCACACTTGAAATGCCTGTTCTTCTGGTCTTCAAAATTTGCACTTCTTTTCATGACGTACCAATTATTACCATACTATCTCTCAAGTGAAAGTTTTTTTAATTTAATTTTTAAATGGATAATAAATAAAAAAAGACACATCAAAAAGGAAAAAAAGATATGTCACAGGACTGTCCTGCTGCAGTGTTTTTTATGGTTAGATTTCTAAATTTCTGTGTAAAAATATGTAATTGTCTAATCACACTCTTTAAATATTTTTCATTTGTTAAATTTTTATCTCCATATTTTGTAGGGATTTAATGTTTAACCTACCGACACTTGATGGAAGCCACCTGTTACAAGTTATGCCTAAGATGTTTGATATTCAGACAGATAGTGAAGTTAAACCCAACAGATGATTACTATTCCCAGCTTTTTCACCTTCTGGGTTCTGCAGGGTACCTTCAGCTTTACATACTTCCCTCTCAAGGGTATTATACCTAGACCCCAAGGACTTCTTCTTAAATCTTGGTGGAAACATCCTGATCCCACAACTCTTCCATCCTTCATGTGCCTAAAAGCAACACCAAGTGGATGATACCAAGGTCTTCTCCAGCTGAAGCAGTGGACAAGCAGTAGGAGTCAAGTTTCTGGATTGGCGAGTACTATGAACCTATTTCTGAGGCATTAATTCTTGAGGTCACTGCTATTACAGAACATGGCTCCTGTCTTAAATCAGGAAAAGGTGGAGATTTTCTGGTTTTCGTGGTATCTTCAAGGCATCTTTTCTATTTTCCTCTTTCTATTTAGCAACCAAATTCTCTTCTGCTCCAACTTTGCAGACTGTAACTTTACTAGAGGTTTTCTTCTGGCCAAACTACAAAGAATAGTTAAATCATTATCTTTGTCCATTTGCTCTTGCTGCTCAAGGTAAAACTGGATAAAATGCCAATAGTGGCCATGCCACCACCTCAACATCAGACTATGTTGAAATATCTTCCACCCAGATTCATTGCCCACCCCCTTAATCTCAGTCTGGTGCAGTGTCTCTGGACATGAGAGAAAAGTAGACAAATTTTCTTCCAGAGCATAATAGACATATTCTGGAGCTCAACTGCCAATACATTTCTTGTTCCTAACTGATGTCCCAGCATTCTTTTTTTTTTTTTTTTTGTATTTTTTATGGAAGGGTCTACAGGGTGTTCAGGGTCTCACTACTAGACTGGATACATAGTGGTACACTGCTTACAGCCTCCCAAGAGCTGGGATTACAAGTTAGTGCCACCACACCCAGTCTCAATTACCATGTCAGCATGCTCTGAAGCCAGGCTGGCACTATAGGCCTGGGGATCAAAACTCCAGCCCCTTCAACTGCTTGTAGGCACTTTAATCCTCTGAGATATTTGGCCAGCCCTACCAACATTCTTGTCTTTTGGGCTGTGAATAGAATCTTTGATCAGTCTCAGTTCACAACATTCTAGGGATATTTCTCCACGCAGCATCTCCCAAACTCTTCACAAATCACTTCCAATTCCTTCTCAACCATGCGGTGAAATAATGTTACAATGATAAGCCCACTCTTAGTATCAAAATCTGAGTTAGTTACTCCCTCATAGACAAAACACCTGACTACACAACTTAAAGGAGGAAAAGCTTATTTTAGTTCACAGTTTATCGAGGTTTCAATCAGTAGTTACTGGCTCCCACACCTCTGGCAGAGGTGCATAACAGAGGAAATAGCCCATGGCAGGGAACACAGTAGCCAGCAGCAGCAGCAAGGAGCTGTCTTTTCCTTTATTCCATCCAGGCTTCAACTTTGCTTGATGTTGCCACCTACACTTTGGGTGGACTTGCCCATTATCTACACTCAGAACTGTGCTAAACTGAATATTACCTTAATTTAAACACACATTTAATCCATATTTACATATGTCATAGCCAGTATGTCTGTGAAGCCTCACCCATAATCACATGAAACATTGAGAACATACCTAGATACAAGCCATAATATGGTGGAATGTACTGATTGTTTTAATTAGGTCCATTTGTTCTATAACATTGTCCAGTTCCTTCATTCTACTTTTTCCCTTTTCTTTTTATTTTTTTACTAAAGACATTATAGAGTTGCCTTGAAATATTTTACTGTATTTTGTTACTGTTTAGTTTTTTCTTTAGGTCTGTCACTGTTTGCTATATATATTTAGGTGTTTAAAGCTCAATGTACAAATGTTTATAATTGTCATATTTTCCTATTAGATCCACACGTTTATTACTAGGTAATGTTCTCTCTCTGTTTTGTTTCCTGTGACAGTATTTGATATAAAATACAAGTCTAGATACTACATTTCTTTGGAATGTTTTCCTCATTCATGTATGTGCAGATTATGTGTGTTCTTTATTTTTGAGGTGACTTTTATAAAGACAGTGCATGAATAGGCCTTACTCTTTCATCTATTCTGCAACTTTATGTCATTTAGTTGGGGATTTTAGTTCATTTGCAAAGAAGGTAAATATTGGTAGCCAAGGATGTACTATTGCTCATTCATTTTTTCTGGTTCTTTAGTTCTTTTGTCCTTTATTGTATTTTAATGATTTTTCTAGTAGTTTACCTTAATTTTTTACATGATCAATTTTGTTTTATCTGTATCTTTTGTACTTATAATTTTATAGTTGTAACAATTTATTTCAAACTGATAGCTTTATCAGTTTCTGTCAATTTTATACAGAAAGTATTTTGCTCCTCTATTTATCAATATTAGATTTTTACTTCTTTATATATCATACTTGTGTTTCAAAACTTCTGAGCCTGCATTATTTTTATAGATTTTATATTAACTTTTGTGTTAGCATTAAGCATGATTTACATAGCTCCATTACATAATTATCATTTTCTATACATTCTTTGCATTTAAGATTTGAAGTGAGATTTATATTTTCTCTGATATATTCAGCAAAAACGACATGGTAAATTAACTACATCTTATATTTACAAGTATTTGTTTAAAATTTATTTTTATTAATTTTATTGAGAAACAAATAGTAATGACAAGGCTTCAAAACAGGTTAGTAGGACAGTTACAATAATTAATACATTGCATGTTGTTGTCTTCAGAGTAGTTATTCATAGTACAAGATGCTGACATGTTATCCTTTCCAAACACTATTAGTACAAACTTTCTTCTTATTGAATGAAGAAAAGTGGCTGTATGTCTATGTTCTTTTGTATATACATATATGGTTCTTCATTTATAACCCCTGTTTTGTTTAGAGATGGGTGTTCATTGCCATTTAAATATTGCAGGTGTATGAATTCAGAAAAATAATCCAATATAGTGCAGTAGTCCATAACAGTAGTAGGTTATGACTGATAATGTCAGAAGTTGTTCACTTGAGCCTTTTACAGCTCAGCATATTAATATGGCTTTACTTTTTATACCTTATTTTTATACTTTTCTGCTGGATTGTTAAGATCAAGATAAAGCAAGACCTATATAACAAGAAATGTAACGTCTGTATCTGACAAGGTCAGTCAAATCCCCTCAGGATTTACCCTGAAACACTGTGTCACAGTTTGTTAACCCTTTGTGAGTATTTACTTATTTTTATTTCAACATTTCAAAATATTGATTGATTGATTGATTGATTGATTGATTGATTGATTTGGTACAGGGTCTTGCTATGCAGCTGAGACTCATAGTGATTCCCCTGTCTCAGCCTCCTCAGCACTGGATTACAGGAGTACATCATCACACCTGGTTTTGGTACGGTGCAGTGCCAGCATGGCATGTGGTACCAGGGATCGAACCTGTGTCCTTGAGCTTGCCAGGCATGTGCATAGTCCACTAAGCTATCACCTCAGCCCTATATTTATGCACATTATATTAGTAGGATTTGAGCAACTATATCAAACCAAAGAAAAAGATCTGAAAAAAATGGATCAGTCACAGAATATCTCTATGGACAGACATTCCCTTTCCATGCTGCTGACTTAATACAGCTAGAAGAAAAAAGAGCTGTGAAGACAGAACATTCAACTTTTAAAACCACCTTAATGGTTATACATGCTTCTACTTTCTTAAAAGATGTACAAAATAAAATAACAAAAGCCCGAATGATCACCATGCCCTAGGTTGCTGAGCAGTGGCACCAATGAGAAATCCAACAGGAAGTCCCCAAGAGTCAAATATGTCTGGTCTTTAAGTTCTGAAGGACTGATTTATTCTGGCCTTTCCCTATAAAGAATGTTAAACATGAAGCATTTATATTTAAGTGGATGTCACTTGAAGGCATACTCATAAATGAAATAAGCAAGACCCACTTGTGTAAATATCGTATATTCTCCATAGGATAAGAAATCAAAAGAAGAAATACAAATAGAAAGGTATAGTACAATTAAAAAGGAGAGCAAGAACTTGAGGATTGGACAGAAAAGAGAGGAGAGGGCAAGAGAACATGACAATGGCAAAGCCATACATTTATATGCACAAGATGGGTAAGGCAATGATCCTGAGAAACATCAGCAGGGTTTTGAAACTAGAAGTTAATTGGTGGGATAGTCACCCGGACTAAGTATACATGCCGACACCTGTGAACTATGCAACTGCACTGAAGATAGCAATGTGTAATAGTAGGGTCATGCTCGGAATGCCTGTCATTCTGGTACTGCTTGTCATGACATACCAATTATTGCCATATTATCTCTCAAGTAAATGTTTGTTCTAAAAAAAAATAGGGTAATAAATGAAAGAAAGGGCAAGAAAAAAAAGTCATAGGACTGTTTTGCTATAATGCTGTATATGGTTAGATATCTAAATTTCTGTGTAAAAATATGTAATTTTTTATCCATATACTTTATATATTTTTTAAATATTTTTTAAATATTCGGTAGGGACTTAAAGTTTAACATACCAATACTTAACGGAAAATACCTATTCCATATCATATCTAAGATGTTTGATTTTCACACAGATAGCTTGGTTAAACCCAACTGCATATGTTGTAGGGTAATAATAAGCTTCTCTTCTGGAGAGTTAACAACCTAATTTTGCAGACCAAAAATTACAAAAATAGAAGGGCTGCAAGAATAGCTAACATTTTGCCCTAGCCTTTCAAGGTAAGTAAAGACTCAGGACATAGGAGAACCTGCACTTTAACATCATGGAACTCATCTGTGTCCCAAATTTTCTCAACAAGGAGAATATGAGGCCACAGAGGAATGTGATTGATGATATAGAATGTGCCTAAGGAGAGTCACATGTAGAGAAAACATTCTCTCAGGCTTTCACAAAATTGGTCAAGCAATGGCCATGGCTCATCCACATGGCTGATATTGACAATGGATCTACAAAATGCGGTGCAGGGTTTCAGGATAAATCCTGAGGGGAGTTGACTGCATTACACATTTCTTGTTATATGGGTCTTGCTTTATCTTGGTCTTAACCATCCAGCAGAAAAGCATAAAAATGAGGTATAAAAAGTAAAGCCATATTAATATCATGAGCTGTAAAACGGTCAAGGCAACAACTTCTGACATTGTCAGTCCTACAGATAACCCATTACTATTATGGACTACTGGAGTATATTGGAATACTTTGCTGAATTCAAGCATGTGAAATATTTAAATGAAAATAGAATACCATTCTCTGACAAAAGTCAACAAAACTGGGATACAAATGAATGACCATTTTGAATCTGTATATTCAAAATAGGATAGATATACAGCTACACTATCCTAATTCAATGAATAAAAACATTTGTTCTAATAGTGTTTGTGGACAAGATATCATGTCTGCATCTTGTACAATGAATAACCACTAAGAAGACAATATGCAATGTATTTAATATTGAAACTTTTCTACTAATCAGTTTTGAAACTGTCTCATTGCTCTTTGTTTCTCAATAAAATTATTTAAAGAATGATTTCCAATATTACTGTTACAGGATCAGAATGATCATGTTGGTCATTCTTCCACTTTATGTGCATATAAGGTACTATTCTATAAAATTTCGTGTATTTACCTACAAATGTTTCAGTAATCCTTCTTTGTGATGGAGTAGTACTCCATAATATAAAGAAAACCACATCTTTGTCCATTCACCAGTTGATAGGCATTTGTGTTTTACGTAAATGGATGTATCTTGAGATGATATTCTTGAGTGAAGTCAGACACACCTGTGTAAATACCACATTTTTTTCTCAAGTGTGAGAAACCAAAAGTGTAAATAAGGACAAAAATGTTCATTAGGTACATTTTGTACCTAATTTTCTATTGTGAAATAGGAAAAGAAAAAATCAAATAGTGGGGACAAAGGACGGGGAGTAGGAAAGGAGCTACCATGACCTTCTTGCTTTTTCCTCTTTTTTTTTTCTGTTCTTGTTGCTACTTTCTTTATAGGAAAAAAGAAGGTAAAAGTAAAAAGAAAAGTTACAGAAGGAGATAAAATGAAAATGAAGTTTTTTCCTGTGGGGAGGAGTAGGTTGAAAAAGGGTAGGGGAATAAAAATAAATAAATCAAGTTATATTGAGTACAAGCACAAACTCTCCATGGTCAATATTATCTATATATCTTATCCATCCATCTATCCATCTGTCTATATGATGTATATATAATATATATCTTCAACAAAATGTGATGGAAAATTTTTCCCTTTTTGGTATTTCCACTGAGTGTGTGTGTAGAAGGTGTCAATTATTGATAATTTCAATAAGGAATAGCATAAGTTTACAACATTGTAATGTAGTTTAATTATCTCTTATTTTTAAAATAAGGATTATGAAACAGAGAAATTAAATGTATTGCCCTATAATATATGATTTATAAGAAGCAAGTTGAAATTAAATCCAAGCACTGTGAGATCAGAAGCTAACCATTATTCATTAATTATTGGGAGCTCTCACAAAAAGCAGGATAGAAAACTGGAGGATGGCAAGTGGAGATGTGTTAAATAATGAGATTAGAGAGGGTATCTCTGTTGGGAACCACAGGCATGGATTTCCAAATTTTACTTTTCCTTTTGCTTTTCATACAGAATACCTGATGAGATTATAAACCAATTATGAAGTTCTAGTTATTTGTTACTGCTCTCATATCTTCCTTCAAAAGCCCATTCTAACAAAGTTGGGGCCTCTGGGCATTGACACTCATTGTATTCATGTTTTTTCATCTTACTTTCATTTTGGTCTTTGCTTCCTCCTTCTGTTACAGAAGTGGCTATGCTGACTCTTAGAGAGACTCACAATACCCTCAACAGGGTTATTAGGAAATGAAGGGATTTAAACTATGGTAGCAACAGATTCTCGGTTCCAGGAAAGTGTATGAAATCTTTTACTGATCAGAGCCACTGACAGGTGAGGTGGGAGGGAGACAAAGGTACATTTCAGTGACTTCACATTTCTGCCAAAGGACAGCTTGGGCTACACACTCCCACACATCGAGCACCCACTTTGCAGTATTCTGTATGCTGAGCTACTTTTAAGATAAACAAGGCAGCAGCAAATCAGGAACACTTGTAATTTTTTCTATTTTAATTCTAATTTACACTCATTTTGAAAGATAAAAAACAAAAAAGCCAGGAGCCCAGTCAGACAATTATTTTCTCAAGAAACAAATAATTTAAAACTAGGACTATCAGAACCCAGACCGGCCCGCCCTGCAACACCCTGGAGCCCCTTCCCCAAAGCCTTTTTGTGACTCTTCGGCCCCTGATCCAAGAAAGCATGACCCGGTGAGTGTGTGGGAAAATTTTCGACTTCTCTCCCCATGCCACGCCATCTGGAGGCCCCCCACAAAACCTCGGAGAGAGCGATCAGCCTGTCCTGCAACTCCCTGGAGCCCCTGCCCTCAACCCGCAAGGCAATTGAGAAATTTTGTAACTTTTCTGGCCCCTGATCTAAGCCACAACAGCCCAGTGAGTGTGTGGGAGAGCTTCGGTGCCCCACGGTGCTCCCTGGGCCAGGGGCACAACAGAGGGGAACCACAAGCTCACAGTTGTACCAGAAGGGCTGCAGCAAAAAGGAGCTGAAAACAATAGCTAGATCCACACCAGGCATAACTGGATAATCTTTTTCTTTTCTTTCTTTCTTTCTTTCTTTCTTTCTTTCTTTCTTTCTTTCTTTCTTTCTTTCTTT
>PVKA01020833.1:0-39686 GCA_004027165.1 Ctenomys sociabilis
TCCCCTCCCCTCCCCTGCCCTCTCCTGCCCTGCACTCTCCTCCCCTCCCATTTCCTCCCCTCCCCTCTCCTCCCCCTCCCCTCTCCTCTCCTCTCCTCTTCTCTTCTTTTCCCTTCGCTCCCCTCCTCTCTCTTCCTCTTCTTCCTCTTCCTCCTCCTCTTCTCTGCTTCCTCTTCCTCCTCCTCTCCTCTCCTCTTCTCCTCTGTTCTCCCCTCCCTTCTCCTCTCTTTTCTCTTACCTTCTGATTTCTTCTCTTTTCTCATCTCTCCATATTTTAACTGTTCTGTCAGGTTGTAGCACAAATGGTTTCTAGTTCAATTACCTCTGGAGCCCTTTTTCCCAAATACATTTGGTCTCTAGAATCCTATCAGCACTCTGAGCTTTAGGGTTCTTTCCATAGTTGTCTGCCTGGCTCTGTTACAGCATACCAGGGTATCTCTTGCCAATATCTCTAAATCTTTCTCAAACCCTTACACTAACCAGCTCCAAAGGCTTTTAAACCACATAGTAAGATACAAGAGACAGCAGGAACTCGTCTTTTGTACAATTTTCACTTTTACATCAGGGCTACATGACACCCAAACTTAGTGAAAACCTTGTCTCACAATTTCAGGAGATAATACCTATAATCAGTTGGAAATAAGAGAGAAATGCAGTGGTAGAAATGTAGCAAAGCAAATGCCCTTAGTCCATGGCAGTAGGGAGGAGCACCAGAAAGGAAGTGGTCAGGACCAGATGCAAGAATCAAAATAACACTGCCAGGACCCACTAGGTGACAGCCAGGAAGGCATCGCTATAGGTCAGCAATTAAATAGAGAAGGTTATAGACCAGCGATGGTGAGTCCTTCAGGGCTTCCAATGAACCAGTTAGCTGTGGCACAAGTGCCATAGATTCACCACCACTCACCACCACCACCGGCTTAGGCACAGTGCTGAACTTCATAATCTTCATGATGTGACACAAATACATTTGCTTTTTTGCTTTTCACTTGGTCTTTTTGAGACAGAGCCTCACTATGCAGCTTGGGCTGGCCTTGAGCTCACTGTGTAGCCCAGGCTGGTCTTGAACTTGTAATGAAATGCTATTTTTTCAAATTGAGCTCCTTGATTCTGAAATTTCTTTAAACCTCACCTTAGAGGGTTTGTTTTCCTCTGAGCATAAAAAGATAGAAATAAATTGTGACTGCTCACTGTGATCATCAAGCAAGTCACAGCAAATGTGTGTTCCTTTCATTAAAGACACTTTTTACATTAGTCCAGTAAATGAAGCATGAAATGTTCTAAAAGTTTCTGGGAAAAAATTCGGCCCCAGTACTGCGCTGCCTTGCTTTGAACTCCTGCAGTGAAGAGCTGTCTAAGGCGAGGTCAGAGTCACAGCTGGATGTTATTATCATCATTACGTCCACCTGTTATTAACATAGGTTAAAGAAAAGATCTACAGTATAATATTTCTCTGCTTCAAAATAGATGATCAAATTGTTGTAAATGGCATAGTGGTGTCCAATTATCTGGCGCACAGGAAAACAGGAAAGGCTGCAGCTGAGGGTCCGAGCCAGGGTGTTAATATCCCCACGCGGTGGGAAGAAATTCTGAGTAAATGCTGCATGCAGCATAAGAATGAGATGTATGCGCCTTGTACAATGCCAAAACATTATGAAAACAGTTTGCAATGTATTATTTTTTTTTTTTTTTTTTTTTGCGGAACCGGGGATTGAACTCAGGCCTTTGTGCTTGCCAGGGAAGCGCTTATTCCACTGAGCCATCTCCCCGGCCCTCGACTCTGTATGGTTATGGTGTTTTGAAATTGTCTGATTGACATTTGTATTTCAATAAAATAAAAATAAATGAAAAAAAAAAAAGAAAGTAGCTGTATGGCTATCTTAACTACTTTATATATACATATATATATTTCTTTCACTACAAAATGGTCCTTCATTTATATCTCCCTTTTTTGTTTAGTTTTGTCAGAAATGGGCATTCCATTGCCATCCAAGTATGTAGGTACATGAATTCAGCAAAATAATCCAAGTCGGACTTAATATTTTAAAGAAACATGTTGTACTTCACCAACAGTGGAGAAATATTCCAGTTTATTCATATCTTTGTCCACATTTGTTATTTTCTCTGTTATGATAGATATTGTAATGACTACAGAGTGGTACACTATCTCACTATAATTTTGCTTTTTATCATTCAAATGTTTACTAATGTACATTTTATGTCATTTGTCACATTGATTTTACGTAATTTTTAATACTTTTCATGTGATTATTAGCTATCTGTGTATCTTCTTTGTACTCACACACATTGGCTAAATTTTATTGATTTTTTTAAAAATTGCATGAATATTTTACATATTCCATTTGTTCACCTTTCATCAGCTATATTACTTGGAAATATTTTCTTCCATTTGTGTGAGCTGCCTTTCCCATCTGTCGGCTGGATCCTCTAATGAATAAAGGCTTTTAATTTTGGACAAAAAAAAAAAAAAAAAAAAAAAAAAAAAAAAAAAAAAAAAAAAAAAAAAAAAAAAAAAAAAAAAAAAAAAAAAAAAAAAAAAAAAAAAAAAAAAAAAAAAAAAAAAAAAAAAAAAAAAAAAAAAAAAAAAAAAAAAAAAAAAAAGAATGAGGTGGCTGTTGTCTGTGTTTTGTGCTTACTCATTACTGGATTTTGAAAACAGAAAGGAAATGACCAACAAAGGGTAGATTTAATCCAGATAAAAATACTTCAACTAATTTTATTACATAAAAGAAGGGTGTGTTTTATCTCCTCCTCTCTCCTGACTCCTGACTGCAATGGCGCCAGCAGCCTTCCCCTCCAGGGTTTCATGCCTCCCCACCTTCAATCACAGACTCAGCCTTCTGGGTCTGTTGACAAAACAAACTTCCCCGTGAAGTTGTGGGTGTTGGGTGTTTTGTCCCAATGATGGGAAAGCCACTGATATGTCTGTTAAGATATGTTGATCATTTCATATGAATTTTAGAGACCTCATTATAATCATGTGAAACACATCAGTTGCAAAGAGAAGCCACTTACTTCTTCTCTTGCAATTTGATGTCTTTTATTTCTCTGCTTGCCACTCTGCTCTGGTCAGGACATGGGCTCATGTTTAGCATGGTTTTAAATACAACTGAGAATTTTTGTCTTACTCCAGATCTGAGGGAGAATGCTTTTAGCTCTTTCTACTTGATACAATGATAGCTGTTGATTTATTATATATAGCTTCTATTTAAATTGAAGTGTATGTAATCATTCACTATTTTATCACAAATTTGATTCCACTGAGTGCTTTTTTCTGCATACTCTCTTGGTGTGGTATATGTTGCTGATTTGTACGTATTGAAACGCTTTTTGCATTCCTTGAATAAATTGCATTTACTTATGCTATATAATCCTGAATGTATAATTGAATTTGTTTTCTTAATATTTTTCTTTTTGAGGAAAATACTAACATCCTGTTCATCAAGGATATTAAACTGTATTTTTCACTTTGGTGTTTATTCATCATCTTTTGATTGATGCTTGGGCATAATAATCTCATAGATTTAATTTGGAATTTTCTTCTTTTCACTTGTTTTTGATAATTGGGCAAGAGTTGGTATTGGTTCTTGTTCAGAGCAGAACCTGGTACAAATGTCTGTCTGGACATTTCTTTTGTCAACTTTTTGATCAATTTCTTTTTTTCTATCTTTCTCTGCCTCCCCTTTAGACTGGGAATACTTAACCTGTACAATTATGTGTTGTAAAATTCTAACTTTTCATTTGATTTCTACAGAACTTTGCCTTAAATCTTATAGGGAGCTTAAACTTTTCAGGAGTCCAGAAGCTGTAATGACTTTGGTATTTTTGGAGAAGGACTACACACTCTTTGTCTACAAGTAGCAATCTGTGATTTAGATGCAAAATGGCCCACAAAGTCTCCTGTGTGCAGGGGGAGTGCTCTCAGCAGCTCAGATCATGGGGTGCTGCACTCACTGCCAAAGGTGGGCTGGCCCCCCAGAAGCTGCAAGCCTAAAGCAACCTTTCTGTTCCTGTGGGCATAAGGTATGTGCTTCCAGAAGCAGGAAAACGACAGTATACATATAATTTGAGATTTTCTTATCTCTAAGAAAATAAAAATAATTAGTTTTATAATTTTACTTAAGTATTATATCAATCAGTGTTTACTTAAGAGATAGACATAGCACATAATATACAAAGGTATAAGAATTTACAGGAGTGGCTTGCGATGATCACCCAGAGTGGGAAGAGGAAGTGTGCAGAGGGAATCTGGACACCACAGACAGAAGGAACTGCTCTGAGGTCGAGGGTGCACTGCAGTACCCGGGTGAGTCCATACCAGGAAGCCGAAGGCTCCATGACCAAAGCCAGGAGACGACAGCCAGGGTTAGACCAAGACTGCAGCTCCTGGGAAGAACAGAAGTTGACCTATCTGACCTGTCCTCATTTTCCCTTTGCTCCACCCAGGAGGGAAGCGGCCCCAGGACCCAGGACAGGTCTTCTAATAGCAGACTATGGAGCTGCTGAGCCAATGGAGTTAAACTGTTACTCAATTGGCCATCCATTATTTCAAACATCACTGCTGTCTCCAGAGCTTGTGTCTTCTGCCTCAAATGAAGGTCATATTAAGGAATTGTAGAACAAATGCTATCGGCATAAATACAGAGTGGCTAAAAGAAAATGTGTTTGCTTAGACCACAAATGTAGCAGAAAGTGTCAAATGAAAGAACTTAAATTTCAAAACAGTTAAGTCTGAAACAGAGTGAAGCATAGGTTTGAGAAAGTGTCCATGAAGGAGAATATTCAAATAACAAAGCACAAAATCATTTGAATTATTAAAAAGTACCCAAGTTCCCACACTTTCACCTCACCATGCACTGTGGCATGTGGTGGTTGATAGTACTTATGCTTCACATTATGTGATGCATAATGTCGTGTTTTATAAGAAAAACACCAGGCAAATAGCCCTTGAGGAGTACTGTGTGAAATATTTCATCATTTTCAAAATCATTGATGATAAGCCGGCAGCTAAAGCACGGGAAGCTATAACAGCAAGGAAGCACTTAAAGCATGGCGAACTGCCACATTTTGCACTGGAGGCAGCTCTGGGACAAGAAAGATCTCTGGGCCAAAACAACAAACCTGAAGAAAGCAAGGACTTCTCGTGATAATAACACGCCAACACGGGTTCAAAGCTGTGAACGCTGTACTGTGTGAAAGGAAGAGTTGAATAGTAACTTCTGCTGCATTTTGCACTTGTCTTAATTACTTCCTCCCTATTAAGACAAAATACCCAACATCCAGGAGTTAGAGGAAGACATGACACACAGTTTGTGAAGATTTCAGTACATAGATGTTTGCTTCCAAGGTAGGGCAGGAGAAACAGTCCATGGCTTGGTAGACAGGGCAGGAAGTGGCACACCTGCCTTCCTTGTGTCCCTATGTCCATCTGGGCTCCAAGCCTAGGGGTAGCTGTGAGCTCCTGTTTTGGGGAAGTACACCCAGCCATCCACCTGCACGAGCTGGCCCAGTCAGTGGACTGATCCAGTGGTGGTGCCCAAGACTCACAAGATCACCCCCAGGAGGCAGCCTGCTCTGAAAAACCCCACCTGTAAGCACAAAAGGCTTGGGGGTTATGTAGACGGAAGCTGTGACAGGAGATCTCAGAGCTCTGTCTTTATAATTTTGTGGAGATCTTTTCTAAAACCGTTGACAATTTCAAAATGTTTATCTATGTAATTGTTTTTTATCTATATGAAATTTTGTTTAAAATCTTCTCATTACCTTTCTTGCATCTCAGTCTTTGTTTTCATGTAACTCCAGCACTCAACTTTTCCTCTGTTTTAAAGTTTTAAGGCAGGAGTCAGCACGGGAACCCAGAGTCTGGAGTCGGTTGGAATGTTACTCCGGGGAGATCTGCTTCCATCAGCGCAGCGCGAAGAGCTCTGCTGCCCTGTTTCTCAACGAACATGGTGAAAATTGTGAAGGTGATGAATTTATGTAGAGAGAGACTCACTCTCAATCTGCAGGTGCAGAGACAATGCTCCCTTTCCCCGTAGCCCATCAGAGGCTGTGCACAGGGCGAGCAGGAACTGAGGAATGTCCACCCTGCTGTGTGCCCTTTTGCTGAGCCCCCAGGGTGTACAGGGTCTCACTGCGTAGATCCCACCCCTAGTGATCCTCTTGTTTACAAGCCTCCCAAGTGCTGGGGTTATAGGGCAGCGCCACCACACCCAGTCAATTGCCCTCTCAGCACGCCCCAGGGGCGGAGCCAGCTCGGCAAGCGCAGGGATCCAACTCCCCACCCCTGCATCTAAGCAGATGCTTTAATCTGCTGATTTAAAACTTAAGAATTTTAAAAAATATATTTAAAAGAGAAAAAGACCAAAAAGTATTTGTTACACTTATTTTTTATCAGATGCATCTTATTAAATAAACAGACACAACTGGTTACACAATGTTTTATCTTAGTAAAATATTTTGAAATATGTTAACTTTATATATTTTTGAGGATAAAATTACATCATCCTGGGCGATAACAGATAGGGCTCTTCAGATATTTTAGCAGCACGATGAATGTGCTTTGAATCAAATTGAGCGAACAGGACAGCCAGGGAGCATTGAGCGAGCTGGAATGACAGCAAGCATTACAAAGAGGAAGAAATGAAGGGCGAGGATTTTTGTCTCCTTGCCCAGAATTGGGGAGTGGCATGCAGGAAATGATCAGTTTTAGGTACCGGCCCTAAAAGGCAGAATTTTCCAGAAATAAGCCTGTAGCTCCGAGAAGCACTGTGGAGCCTAGAGCAACAACTCATTATTCACTCTGGAATTTCTAGATGTTTGAAAAATGTTGTCCTACGCCAAATCCAGTATGAGAAGTGCACCCAGCCTTTTTCTTTCTTACCGCTCCCAGGTAGAATGATTAAGAATCTTACAGTTCTTAACTCTGTGCAGCTGAATGCTTGTTTTTAGTATTCACAAAAATCAAAGTGCCTTAAACAATACCTGAATAAAGAAACAAGTTCTCCCTCATGGATTTTCAAGCTGCAAGGCCCTTTGAAAGCTTCCCCGTCACGCGGTCTGTGAGGTGCTATCCCACCTTGCTGAGATCCTCCTGGGAACGGGCAGAGTCCTGGGGCTGCTCCAGGGGAAACACAGGCTGCAGCCGGCTTCTGGGACCTGGGGCAGCCCTTAAGCTCCCTGCTAACTCTCCCCACTTGCTGTAGATACTTAAGACGATTTTTCTTGGTCTGAATAAATTTATGTTTAGACTTCAAAATTTTGGGGGGGCAAGAGGTACGGAATGATCACGAGGTTTAAGTTCAGAGACTAATGAAGAAGAAAAGTTCCCTGGACTGCCCTGTGACACATCAACTATTAAGGCTTGAAAAGAGGTCTCAACGGCAGGATTTCAGTTGTGTCTCCGTTTAGAAACCATTTTAATATTTTTATGAATTGCGACCTTGCACTCTTCTAAGGAGTTAGGCTTTTTTAATAATGGAGACCGTGCTGTGTTAACTTTAATGTAATAGACAAATAGCACAGCATTCTTGATAACTGAATTGAAAATAATGGTTCTGTTACACTAGGATGGAAACCTCACAGAACGTCATTGGGACAGTTTGGAAAAACTAGGTGTTTGATGCATGCCAGATAAAAGGATGAATAAACTGAATATTTTAAATTTAAAATTATTTACTCATCATATTTTTGGAAAATGGAGACATTTATTACTACTTTATGAGAGTTATAAACATTTAAATTGTGGATTATAGAAAGAAAAGAAAATTGGTTCAAATAGGTTAAAAAAAGCCCAGCGCAGCAGCTGTGGGTTGACCCCGGGGTGCCGTGCCAGTCCCGACCCCAGGGCACGCTGAGCTGCTGATTGAGACTGAGCATGGTGATGCACCGTAATCCCAGTGCTTGGGAGGCTGAAAATAGGAGAACCACTGCGAATCCGATCTGTGTAGTGAGACCCTATAGACCCTGGAGACCCTGTACCAAATACATTAAAAAATAGGTAAAAAAAAATTTACAAATACTTGACAAGACTGGTAGAAAACAAAATTTAAAGCAATTGTAAGTTGTAAAATGCAGGCCTTTGGTGGCCTCAGTACATAACAGGGACTGCAGTTCCCCGCAGTTTTCTCTTGGGATTTACCCTGTAAAGACTTCAGCTTTCTCCAAGTATGGCATGAAGTCGTTTCCTCACTGAGAAACCAGGGATGTAATAGACAGTGGCAGCACTGTCAGCTTTAGATAAGCTTATTAAAACACTTCTTCCAATAAAGAAATTTATGTTTATTAAACTGGTTCAAACTACTGGGGTGAAACTTCACACACATTTGCATAACACCTGCTCATTAGAATTAATACTCTTTAAAACCTATGTACTAGTTAAGGCTTACAAAACACACATTCGAATATAAATACTCATTTGCTCTGGGAAATCAGGCAGATCCAACTCCGCTACACTGCACCAGGCTTAAAATGTGAAGCCTTCTGACCCTGACATTTTCCTAAGGTGTATTTACTAACTCACCAATTAGTAAATCTATATGAATTGTCTTTTGGCCTCACCCCTGTCCTCTTTCACTTAAATAGTCTCCATACTTTTAACTAGGCATTGTTCTGTGCTCCACTGCAGAAATGTTTTATTATTGAACTTGAGACAACAAAACTAACCACAGTTTACTTAAATGATAGCTAGCCATGGTTATAAAGTACACATTTTTAATGGTAATGTCTAAAATTATTTAACAAATAAAAATTTGGAGCACATTTCAAAGACTAACTAATTTCAAAATCATATGTATATTCTCTTGCTTTTACAAGTCTTATGAGTTTCCACTTTCAGTTTTTAAAATTCAAGTTGCAGGCCCTTGTGTCTTATAGTTATTCTGACTTACTCATAAAATACTTGGTTAAAGAATGTGAATGGTGTTCCAAACCTAGAATCTCAGCTCTGGGGAGGGTGAAACAGAAGGATCACTACAGAGTCCAAGCTGCAAAGTGAGACCCTGTACCAAATACATGAAAAGAAAGAAAAAGGGCCATAGACTACTTTAACGTTTGCACTCTGAGAGAGGTACACACAAGATAAATGTGTGGTATTTTTATACAATGGAGTATCACTCAGCTATAAAGAAGATAAACCTGAGGATTTTATAGGTAAATGGATGCAATTAAAGACCATACTCATAAGTGAAATAAACCATACCCACATGTGTACTGCTGATTTCTGCTGGTCTATTGAAAGGACCAGTTAATACTTAAATTTATTTCTCTTCTTTTTACATTTTTATCATTTTTGACCAAGGTTTTTCTGTATTATGAACTGTCTAGAAGTGAAAGGATTACATACTGAAGCTTCTAGGATGGATGAAAGGAGATTAAAAATAATGGCATTAAATGAATTTATTAGAAAAGAATAGGAGCTGCTGCTAAGCTCAACATCATATAGTTTTATATCTATTTTAGAAATTAAGGCTGGGGAGATAGCTCAGCAGTTTAAGCACCTGCCCAGCAAGCACAACGACCCAGATATGATCCCTGGTATCACATTCCATGCCAACCCCGAAGCCCTGGGCACACTCTGCCAACCACCAAAGCCAGGTATCATGGGGCAGGCCTGTAGTCTGGGGAGCCTGAGACAGGAGGATCGAGACACTATGCCAAATAGATGAATAAAAGATTTTGTAAAATTTTAAAATTAAACAATACTGTAATTAAAAACTGACCAGAAAGAAAACCTCCCAATCCAGCTATTTGTTCATGTTCAACATATGGAAGAAATAACCAATTACAGAATTTCAAATAGTAGCAAAAGGTTCTTTCTGTCTCTGTCTCTGTCTCTGTCTCTGTCTCTGTCTGTCTGTCTGTCTCTCTCTCTCTCTGTCTCTTTCTCCCCTCTCTTTTGCCTTTTTTGTGTGTATGTGTGTGTGAACTGGGTGTTAGATATCTAAGACTTTCACACTGAGTTACATCTCCAGCCTTTTAAAAATTATTATTTATGCATTTCTTTAAAGCATTGTTGAGCTTGCCTAAGTGATCAAAAACTTGTGATCCTCCAACACCAGATGCAGGGATGGCAGGCTCACAGCACAGTTCCTGCCAGAAATAGAGCACTTCATCCTGCTTTGGATGCCAAGTATAATCTATGCAGTTCAGACTTGCAGTGACCCTCCTGTCTCAGCCTCCCCAGTGTAATCCCAGCTGGGATTACAGGCCTGCATCACCACACCTGGTTTCTGTGCCGGCATGGAATGCAGTACCAGGAATTGAACCCCAGATCTTGCGCTTACCAGGCAGGTGTTTATGCCATGAAGCTTTCTCTCCAGCCCACAAAATCTTGATATAATCTGATATACAAAAATAATGCTAACGCTTTTTTATTATTGCCATGTATAAAAAATACTAACATACCAACTATTAAATGAAACATAAAAGTAATATATTTTAATGACCAAATGAGTTTTATGCCAGTTATGCAAAGCAATTAATATTCAAAATTCCAGCATTATCAAAGTGCGTCTCAGTGCAAAGTGGCCGATAAAGGCGAGACATTTATACTTCAAAAATAGAATCTAAGAAGACGTAGGTGTTGCATCCTTATTCCGACAAGGGATTCTGTCACGGCTAATTGTCCACGTTGAATTGGGTTGGCACGACCCGCTTGAAAGAGGACTGCTGCCGGAACAGAGCAGGAGGCCGCGGGCGCTTCCTCTGAGGACGCTCAGGGCTCTCTTCCGAGGCGCTCTGTTCTTCCCTTGCATGCTCCGCAGCGTCTTCTGGCTCAGCACAGATTCCTCAATGTAGCCACGACCTCTTGGCTGCCCGCGCGGATTCTAGCTTCCTTTGCCAGCGCAGACCCCTCGCTCTTTCGTTCCAGACCCTTTGGCTTCCTACATGACGCAGCCTGGGCTCTTGACCAGGAGCTGGGCCCTTCAGAAGTGCAGTGCGCGGCCAGACCCTGGGCATTCGACTCTGTGGGCAGTCATAGGTCAGTCTTGGAAACTCCTGTGTTCTACATTCAATGTGATTCAGACCATGCCCAGCCCCACAGGCTCCCATCAGCACTGCCTGATATGATACTTATAAAAATTACAATAAGCATTATTTAGAAGTGAAATACTGAATATTCCTTATCAGAAATCTGAAATGAGACTATAATCATTGGTCACTTCTATACACCATTGTATGATATCTTATGTGGCACAGTAAGTCAACTAGTTGAAAAAAATAACAAAAATAAAACAGTTCAAGGAATGGAATGTACAAAAAAACAATTATTATTGTTTTCTCATTAAATAAATGTAGTAGAGAAAGAAAACTTGACAAACCATTAAATACATGAATTTGGTAAGCTCGCCAGCTACAATATCAATGTATAATAAATCTTGTCCTTAGATAATCTAGCTATTCATGCAAAATGTAAGAAATTCCAGTATTATTAAAAACATACTCAATGGACCTCTGCCATAAAAAAATGCAAGGAATCACACAAAGGGACAGAGACTGGAATCAACGCAGTCCCTGTTTTCAGACGTGGACGAAAGACGGCCTTTGAAAACTGGTGCCAGCTCAGTGTGTGCACCCGAACCCTGAAAACAGCCTCTCCTGTGACAATTATAAAATATAGAAATTGCCTCAAGATGAATAACGAACATATACAGGAGGTGTAAATCAAAAATCTGGAAGAAAACATGACAGAAGAATCAAAGTATTTAAAAAATAAACACAAAATTACCATTAAAATAAAAGATGGGCAAGTGGGCCATCTTAGCTGAACAGAACTCATCAATAAGGAAGTAAAAGGTGATTTATTTGGTGTCTGCACTATACAAAAAAGATTTTGTTACAATCAATAAAAAGTGGACCAGACTTTGAGGTGGGACTTCATAGGAAAGGTTATTGACATTTATATGTATGGATATATATATTCAGCATCATTAATCAGTAAAAGAGTTAAAAGTTGAATCCATTGTAAATTCACATATATATACCTTTCTACTGCACACATATTTCAGCTTACCTTATATTGGCTAGAGAAGTCCCTTGGCTTCATCTAATTGTAAATGAGGCCAGAGAAGTTATTCTGTCTCAACTCTCTTGAAAAGAAATGAAGCATAAGCATTTGCATTCATAATGATTGATGTTATAATGATTTTCTTTTTCCTGGGGAAATGCTGCACCAATTAAATCTAACATCTCTTCGGGTTTCACAATACTGTCACAATTTCCTAAGAATTTCAAAAGGCTCGTGCTCCAAAATGGAATGATTTGATCTGCTGATTTATCAGTCATCATATAAAATTTCTAAAAATATTTCTATCGTCTGAGCTCTAATTAGGAATTTCAACTTCAGGCTGACCCTGCATTTTTGTCAACTGATCTCAGGATCCAGACAAAGAAAAGTTATGTGAAATTTGTCAAAGCACTATTAATACAAACTTTGTGAAAAAATAAAAGCAGAGCCCCAAAGAAGAAAAAAAAAACCAAAAACCGCTAATCCAAAGGAGCCAAGATTTCTTCCATGACCTAGGCTGTTAGAGCGCCCGGATGTGAAAGCCTTCAGAGCATTTGCTCATTGTTGTGCACTGCATGTACACCAGCTTCCATTTTCTGAACTGTGAAAAGGAAACAAACAAATTAAACTAACTCCACCGTGTTTCGTGCAGATGTGCAGAGATGCATAGCCTCCAAGTTCTATTCCCAGTGCAGCTTAGGGATCCGTGGGGCTGGATGCTGGCTTCCTTATTATCAAGACGCTGTGGCACAGGCCGCCTGAGTTTCCTGGACTCCACTACGAAGTAGTAGGGGAAAGGATGTTAATTTATGAAAAAGAGAGCCGGCGGAGTAATATCTATAACAAAATGAGAAAAGAGAGTATAGGTTTTATGTTGTTGAATCCTAATGCGACACAGAAAAGTTTATTTAAAACCTAAATAATTCAAGAAATTTCATGTAGGCACAAGAAGTGGGCTTCTGCGCTGCAGAAGCAGGGGCTAACTGCATTCCGGTGTTAAGGTCTTGGATCTTTTCAAGTTTCAGTCTTGTTTGTGTTATAGTTGATGTTGAGACGCCCCCCAAGCCTCACGCACTGGGGACGTGACTGGATCGTAGGAGTGACCCCCTTAGTGCGTTAGTCCACTGTTGAGTTTATATGGTTAAAGATAAAGGCGATGCTAGGAGTGGAAGCTGGGCGCACGAAGTGGGTCACAGGGCTGGCTGAAAAGTCTGTCCCTCCTCCTCCCTGGATCTCTCTGCTTCCTGCTGCTCTACCACGAGCTGTTTCTTTGCCACCAGGCCACCCTGCCTTGCAGTCAGCCATCTATGGCCTGAAACCTCTACAAACTGAGCCAAAAACTTTCTTCTTTTAACTTACGGGATGTTGTGTCTCACCATTTAGAAAGTAGGTGTGATCAGGTAGTATCATGAGAAAATATATAAATGTCTCAGAAGTGTCCTGTTCTTCAACAACACATGGGGGAAGGATGTATCACAGAGACAATGTGTAAAAATGTATAAAACACATGTAAAAGTGCTTGTACAGACCTCAGAAATTGACAAATTGCTATATGTTATAAAGTCTAAAAGACCCCCTCCAATTAACATTATCTGTAATATTATCTATAGATATAATATTTTATATTATAGTAATATAATATGTATAATCTATATTTTCAGTTCTCATTTAATGAAATTACTGGATGTCCTTGTTTGTACTCAGTAATTTTTATATTTCTGTCAATTAGGCAGCAAATATAATGTCTGCATAGCATGGGAAGAAAATGCCAACTTGCCCCCATTTCAGCCATTTGCCAACTGGCTTCTGCCCTTTGTAGATGCATCTCAACCATTGACTGGTCATGTTTTCTTATATACTTTTACATTTTTTTAATTGTGTGTGAGGTATTGTGGATTGCAGCCAGATCTTCTTACTCAGATACATCATTGTCCCTTTTCATTATTCTTTTTAAAATTATAATCCAAGATCTGAATAGGTCTCTGAGTTATCCAGGCTGGGCTCTCATGTGGGATCTTCCTGCTTCAGCCTCCCCGAGACCTTTCTTTACAGGGCTTCACAGCCACATCCTGCCTCTTACTCACCTTTAACAATATTTTATAAGGAAAAGATTTTCAGTAAATACATAGTCAAGCTGACAAATATTTTAAAGTAATATTATAATATTTTAAATAAATGTGCTTAAGTCAATTGAGATATTCTAGGATTTATGCTTTCTAATTTTATTTATTTATTTATTTATTTATTTTTTTTGGTGGAATCAGGGAGTGAACTCAGGCCCTTGTGCTTGCCAGGGAGGCACTTACTCTACTGAGCCATCTCCCTGGCCCCTACCTATGCTTTCTAATTTTAAATTCTCAGAGATATTTTTAATCTACAGTAGTAGAAATTAGTAATCAAATAAATGACCATGATGGGGAATGAAATTAAACAAAACATATTGCACTTATATTTTTTTAATAAAATGAAAATTTCAGAAAGATGAATTGCACATATAATTCCCTCCTACATTATATATTGTCTTTTAAAAAGCTTGAAATGGTGCCTTTGAGAGTTCTCTCAGAACTATCTCCTTTTATTCAAAGACTTGCAATTTTTCTTTTCTTTCTTTTCCCTTTGTTTTGTTCCAGTGGAAAAAGTCAAATCCAATCATTTGGTTCAAGAAGGGGTTTCCAAGGGCATTCCCCGCATGTGTCCACAATGTACAACAACAGAAGACATTAATTTCTTTTTTTTTTTTTTGTTTTTTTTTGTTTTTTTCTCAGGAAGGACATGGCAGTAAGGGAAGACTAGCTTTTGCACAGTAGCAAAATTTGGCCATATGAGTCCTTAAGGAGTCTGGGAGATGTTCTTCCAGGAGCAAAGGCCACTTCAAAAAGTAACTGGAAGTGACTAAAGGTTGATAGCTGGTGGTGAAGGGCAGTGCCGAAATTCAGAGGGCGAAGACCATAAATATGAACTTTCATCACCAGCTTAGCAAAGATTTTTTATAAGACCCAGAAAATGAGCACCAGCTTGGGGCTAGCCAGATAGCTCAGCACAGGGGTCAGGGTTCAACCCTGGCATGCTGTGCTGGCCTTACCCCAGAGTGCACTGAGATGGCGAATGAGAGTGGGCGTGGTGGCTGGAGCCTGTAATCCCAGCTCTTGGGAGGCTGAGAACAGAAGGATCATGACTAGTCTGAACTGTGTAGTGAAATCCTGTAGACCCTGTACTAAGTACATAAAAAAGCACCAACTTAAGACACA
Source organism: Ctenomys sociabilis (assembly GCA_004027165.1). NCBI lineage: Eukaryota > Metazoa > Chordata > Mammalia > Rodentia > Ctenomyidae > Ctenomys > Ctenomys sociabilis. Next base: position 15,277 of record PVKA01020833.1, read on the forward strand.
TACCAATGAGAATTCAAAAAACTAACCAATATCGAGTATGGAGACAACTCCTCATGAGGAATTTGGAGACATGTAAATAAAAAAATAAATTACTTACAGTACATTACAGTGGACAGAATTATAGTGGAAATCTATTTTGTGTTTTTCACTTTCAGGATTGCAACTAAATGCAAAACGCTTGTACATTAGTTTTCAGATTAAAGATTATTAATATTGGAAAGCTAAACTATTTTTTGAGTTCATATAATTTATTGTTGGTTGGTGAAAATTATTTTGAATTTTTCAAATGTATGTAAATGTAAGTTAAATAGTAAAAACAGTTCCAGCGATCTACCAATTAGTTTTGAAGATGATTGTTAGTTTTGTTCTGTTTAACTTTACTGACTACTGTGCCTACATAATTTTGAAGGAAATCTCATAATCTTTTACAGTTTACCTTATCTCTAAGTTTTTCAGTGTTTCTTTTTATGGGTTTATCAACAATGCTGATTTGTAGCACTGAGCAAACCTACTACCCTTCTGATTTCCAAATACCCTCGCTTACCTGAAGGACTTAGGCCGTCTTGAATAAATGTTACCTCTACGACTAAGGCAGAGACCCAAGTTTATTTTCCACAAAGTATTACCAAAATAAAACAGATCAAGAGTCAGCCATATAGTTCAGTGGATTAAAGCCCCTGCAAGCAGGCACAGGGGCTAGGGTTCAATACCCAGGCCTGCCGTGCTGGCCCTGCTCCCAGACCATGCTAAGATGGCAATTGAGACTGGGTGTGCTGATGTGTACCTGTAATCCTAGGTGTTAGGAGGCTGTAAACAGGAGGATCACTATAAGTCCAATCTAGTAGTGAGACTCTGAACACCCTGTAGACCCTTCCTTAAAATAAAAAAAAAAAACCCAGATCAAAACAAAATAATAAGGCCGGGCGTGGTGGCGCATGCTTGTAATCCCAGCACTCGGGAGGCTGAGGCAGGAGGATTGTTGTGAGTTCGAGACCAGCCTGAGCTACAAAGTGAGCTTAAAGCCAGCCTGAACTGCATAGCGAGACCCTGTCTCAAAAAGACAAAAAAAAAAAAATAATAATAATAATAATAAAAATGAATAGAAGAGGAGCAAGCTGAAAGGATCTCTAGTGTGGAAATTTAAGATATTCAAATAATTATAGCCATGGTTATATAGTATTGGATAAAATTAGAATTTATGACTTTACATTGGTAATAGTAAATGCCTACATGTAAAAATAAGTAAGAAAGGAGCTCCTTGTCCGTTTGATCCCCACAGATGTCTATCTATGATGTGTGAGCAAAGACTACACTGAATGTTTATCTTAAACTTGACCCACTCCCTTTCTTACAATATGATAGTCATTCACTATTGTAAGATGAATAATTTTAGTAGGAAATACTTTGGTAAAACTAATAAGAAATGGTTATTTTCACCTATTAATACTTTTTCACAAGTTGCTTATTATTTAAAATAAGGATAAGATGTGCTGGCCCCACCCCCAGGTTGCTGAGCTGGCGATAGAGTCTAGATGTGGTGGCATGCAGCTGTAATCCCAGCGCTAGGGAGCACAAATCAGGAGGATCACTACGAGTCTGAGCTGCATAGCAGCACCATGCACAAAAAAAAGCTTAAAATAAGGGTAAGACAGTAACATAATGGTAGAGATTTCAGTCAGACACCAGTTTAATGAGCCAAGCGCCATCATCTATAATGAGTTGATTATAGCTTTTCGTCAGTATGTTCTGAGGGTGACACAGATTGCTCAAAAAAAATGTATATTCTGAACCTATCCAGGAGGAGACTTCGGAATACCCTCTTGGAGGGATGTCACAAAAGAAAGGGGTCACACCTCCAAGCATGGTGTCAGCAGTCACTGGGCCTTCCCACAGTCTTTGATTCAGTTTCCAAGACATTGAGTCCAAATGGATTTAGATCATTCCTTATAGAAAGAGAAGCCATCGGTGCCCCCTGCCCCAGGATAAATATTTGTACAAGGTGGATCCAGATGTAGGAGCCATTGATGTGACACAGGCCCTGCTGGCAAGCTTGGGCATCGCTTCCTGAACAGGGACTCTGAAGTGACTGCAACGAGGTGAGAAGTCTTTCTATTTGCCAGTTTGAGATGTACCAGGTGAACAGGACATCTCCTACTACTGGGAGTGTGAACAAGTTTCTTCAGGAGTTCCTTGTGTGTTTGACCCCCAGGGATGTCTACCTGTGAGGTGTCAGCAAAGATTCTTCTGAATGTTTACTTAAAACTTGACCCACTCCCATGTTGATGTCTTCAACTTTCTATTGAAAAATTATTAAGGCATAGTATCAAACATACAAGTATTGATTATTTTAAAGTACAGCAAGACATTTGGAGGAACATCAGATTGATCTCTTCATATCCAATATGTAGAAAAACACATTCTCTTTGGTTCCATACATAGGTTCTGAGTGCTCTTCTGATGTGTCCAATAATCCACTAATAATCAAGGAGTATATCCATACAGCAGGAACCTGTTCTCTATGGCATCTTACATGGTATACTGGGAGGACATGTTCTGAAAGGTGTGGCTTTAGTTTGAGACCAACAGACATCCTGAGTGAGGAGAGTATCTTCCTCCTACTGAGTGGTTGGAAGGAATGCCTGCCCCAGGAAGCCTGCTTCATGAGAAGCCTGGAAATATGCAGCAGCCGTAGGGGGATGGACTCAGATTCCAACACGACTGTGTATTATTCACATCACAGGTTCCAAACATCAGAATACAGTTCAACATAGATGAACATTGTCTTTCTTTCAATCAGTTTTATCTTGAATTTTCTGCAGAACACAAGTTTTGTGTCAAAGGGCCCAAATTTGAGTATTATATATGTTAGATCATATCTGTGAGAGAATTCTAACAAAGTTTTGAGTTCTGAATAAATAGAACAGATATGCATGATAATTATAATATCACAGAATTTTAGAATTATATGTGTTTGTACCAAAAGTATACAAAATGATTGAGGAGGTTGATCTTATAGAAATTTACAGCCAGATTAATAGAAATACTACAAAATATGACCACATTCACAAAGCATTAAGGGTAAGTTTATGCTTGGTCCTTCTCAAACAAGTTGATAATTATCTGAAGAAAATTTACCCTTCCTAAAAGTGTTCACGTATTAGAGAAAGACTTGTGTATTTCAAATTAGGCACAATAAATGTCTATCTGCTAGCAATTGATAAATGTACTGTAAAATTGTCCCAGTGACAAAAATAACAAGTTCACTGTATTTCTAAGACTAAGCACAATAAAGATTGCTTAAATAATAATTTTTAAAATTTTGCTTATGTATATAATGCTTGAGATAAATGCTGTCACGCTGATTTAAAGATACCTGTCCTTGCCTGCAGTTTAAGCTCCTGGAATGCAGGTTCCTGATCAGACCTTTAGGTACCAGAACTCCTGTCATATTTCAGTGCTGTACCCCTAGCAAACATCAGAACAATGTGTGTGACCCCGACTGTGCAGCTGGTTGCTGAGTACAGAGGAGCCCTGCAGAGCCAGCCAGCCCCTGCGGGCAAAAGGAATGTGGAGAATTAGGTACACAGAAGTGGGGGAATTGGGTCTTTCTAAACAGTTGGTGGTCAGCAAATGTCTATGTATTTCAGTAAGGTTAAAGTGAAATGTGTATAAATCATAATACATTATAAAAAGCAAAGTAACAAAATTTGGGGTGTATGTCACACTGAAGCCATCCTGGACAACTTTAATCACCTGATTGATTTATAAAAGAATCATATCTGAAAGCAGGAAATCAAAGTAAAAAACCAAAGAATTCACTAGACAACATCAATTCAAGCAATTCTTTCAAATATAAGATAAATTTTAATAAATATGAAAGGAAAGCCTGCTTCATTCAGGAATTATACAAATGCAAATGAAAATACTTGCAATATAATATGTCTCATATCTAATTGTCAGCTGCAAAAAGATGGAAGGATAATAATTGTCAACTGGGTCATTATGAAAATATCTCTGTAAAGTTGGAACTGTATCACTGTAAAACATAACCATGCTATTTCCAGAAACTTCAAGTTGCTCAAGTTTGGATTAATGGGAAAAGAAAATCTCAATACAACCTCTCTAATTTACTGAAAGAGAGCACTGAATTAGATAATGAAATAATAAGCAATATTACACAGTGTTTAAAAATGGTAAATTTTGATGATATATATTTTTTAAAAATGAGATTATATATGTGGAAAAACTCTTGAGTATGCTCTGTGTGTTCAGATGTGAATATAATTTATTTTTGAATATTGGAATTGGAACATTATCTTCTTGTAAGCTCCAAACTTTCTTCAATATGATGTTCAAATATACATGAGCAACAATACTTACATTATTCCATAAATTCTATAAAATGTATTTCTCTTGCCTACCATTATCTACTAAAATGATATAATAAGCTCAGTGTCAAATCACAGTTAAAAAGGTGATTTTGGAGCACTTAGTGTTTTTTATGCAATTTATTCAAAAAGTATTTTATGTTAATTTATTGGACAAATGTCCAGTACAAGTCCATGTAGATATTAAGCTCATCAAAGTGTCAGATCATACATGAAGTGGAGAACAAGTTGGAATTAAAAATGTACCTAGTTTACTATTTATATACTATGCCACACTTTTTCTGAACAATATTAGAACTGGAAGGGAAATTTTGAGTTTGATGTTATGTTCAATACATGTCAAATGTTTACAGTATACATTTCACATAAATAAAAATAATTATAATTAAGTTACTGCCATGGAATCAAACTTTGTTTGTCTTTTAAATTTGTTTCTTCATTCAGCATGGTTGTTTGTCAAGGACAGGTAACTAGTATCTGTAAGGTAGACAGAAGATGAGCCAGAGCTTCAAATGAGTCATTCAAAATCATATTTTTAATTGAAAATGCATATTTTCATTAATTATATGGTTTACCTTCCTGATTTACAGAAATTAGACAGGTTGGAGAATGAGCACCTGGCAATTCCTATTATTGTTAGTGATGATACTGTTTCTGTTATTTTAATTACTATGGGATTATGAAGATTTAACTTCAAAAGAGACAAGGCATTCTCCAAATTTAAAATAAGTATAGCTAGAAAGATAATTATAGTAAGGTAAAAAAAACATGGAAGAGACATGCATTTTCCTGAGATTCACAAGCAGCTTTCCTGCCATTAACCGCTTATTAAATTGGCCTCTACGTACATCCTCAAGGCTCAGACGAACGACTCGCTCCCGGCATTAATCCCACCGAATATGTTTAGACTGAAGCTTTATGACCTCTATTTATTATGATGGAAAATGCTACCAGAAAATATCCACTTTTAAAATCTTATTACTGTCAAATTCTTTATCTGGGCCAGTGACTTGACATTCTAGCATGAGTGAGCATTAGAGCTTTTGTCTTTTTAACCTCATGATCCTGGAGAATAAATCATTCATAATGGATTCAATTCCTTGTGTCTATTCAGTGTTATTGGAGTCTTATCTTTTATTCTGAGCTGTGTTTTCAACTTAATGCATTCTATGCCCCTCTCTCTCTGTCTCTCTCTCTCTCTTTCCTCTATCCCTCCCTTCCTTCTCTCTCCCACTCTCTCCTTCCCTTTCTTTTGCTCCCTCCTCCCTCTCTCCTCCCTCCCTTCCCATTTTCTAGTCCTCTTTCCTTCTCTCTTTTCCCTTCCAGCCCTCACTCATTTTTCAGCATTCCACCATCCTTTACTTTCTTCTCCCCAAATTAGAATATTCATTGTTCACCGCAAACATATTATGGGGAACATCTTATATCTCTTCGATGTCTTTGAATTTAACAGTACATGTACCAAATGGACATTCATATTTGCTTATACCATAGTACTTGTGAAAAATTATTCAAAGTGTTTTATTTTTGGTGTCATAAATTTGCCCCGCACTTGAAGAAACACATATGCCTATAATTGATAACACATGCATTCCTGAACAAAAGAAGCTACAAACACAGAGGAGGCAGCACATTTCGTAAAGCAAACGTTGAATTCTTAAGGAGCACATTCTGACATATTTGACCTTCACATAAGAAATAGGTTTCCCAAAGAAGAGGACTAAATTTGGACGACTTGGTGAGCACTAGGAAGTACACCTACTACGAGCTTGCTCTTGATGTGCAACATTAAAATGCAAATTAAGGACAGAAAATATAATTGTGGTAATTATACATCACTATCACATATTATCACATTATTAGACCATATTATGGATCATCGAGTTTTTTGCTGCTTCATTATGATATCATGAAATGAGTTTATTACTACTGCTAATAGCAATTCATACCCTCTAAGACTGTCACTTCATCTGAGATTCAGGTAAGACCCTGTCCTTTCTTTCCCCATTTTTTCTGTGTGATCTCTGGATAGACAGAGACATGTTTTTTGTCTTACATTTCCGTCTTGTCCTGGATTGTCAAGTGTATCTACAGATGCAGTTTGCAGGGTTTCTCTGGCTGTCAGGCTGGCGGTGCATGTTCACTCGCAGAGATCAGCGATTTCAATAATGCTTTCCCTGAAGTCGTTCCATGACCTCTCTCTCCAGATTCTATTTTAATACAGAAGTGAGGGCTGTAAAGAAGGGAGAGAAAATAATAAAAATTTCTGCCTTTAAGAAAATTTGCATAAAACCTTTTTTCATACATAGGTACAAATACAATCTTGGAAAGAAATGTAATGTTTCCCATAATTAGTGCTTCCCTTGATACTTTTGTGCTGAGTAAAGCTATTAGACTAGACAGCAATATTATAAATACTTGATATTAAGGCTAGTTTTGTAAAATATGATTTGACTATGCAGATAACTTTTAAATATTCACTCAAAGTATTTTGATCTTGTGCATAGAAGGTAAACACTGTTCAAAAGTAGACATCTCAGTTCACTCAAGATTCCTTTCAGGGTATTAACAAAACCTCAATATAATTTTATAGCTTATAGATTTATATCAAATTTTGACCTACTTCTTGCAAGAGCATAGGACAGATATGCTTGATTTTGCTTTGTGAATTGAAATTCAACATAATGACATTGATATATTCATTGATTCCATCACCTAATAATTAATGAAAATTTACTGAGACTGTGTCATTATTAAACACATTGGATGGCATGTGGATCACAGTGGATCACAATGCCTGATCCACTGTGAGCACAGTCACAGTGCTTAGAAGATGAATGGACTGCGGGACTCTGTCTACCCAGAAGGGAGGTGCTCTGATCTCCTGCAGTCAGCATAGTTTCAGAGGCAGAGTTGGTAATTAAAACTCATTATCTTCATGGAGTAGTATTTAATATTTCTTTCTGTTCTTTGCTTATCTTTGTGTCTTTATTTCCTTTGGTGGGGCCTTTTTTTGGCTTTTATTGACAATATTTGCTGTCTCTTCCTCTCTCCCTCTCTCAACTGCTGCCTTTCATTTTATTGCTTCTGTTTCATTATTTTCAGCTGAGTTCATTCATTTTAATTCATCTAAGTATTTAAAGAGGACACAAGTTGCTCTTCTAAGAGATTCTAGAGTTGAAGATCTAATTTTTATAGTGTTAATATCCAATTAAAAGAAGATTTGAAGATTACACATATTATTCTGTCAGTTGCTGATTATTCCTAAAGCTTGTCTTCATTGTTTGCTAAGTTTCTCCTGTATTCTAGTGTCAGTTGTTTAAATGTCTTCAGTAGGAAACATATTCCCTGTACTGTTATCCCCTCAGCTAATTTGTCAGATGTCTCCTGTTTCAGCTCTTTCCTGTCTCTACTAGCTCTGTCAGGCCTGCTTTGATGTTATGAAGTGATCCTAAACTTTTACCTTTCAGTGTCATTCTTACTTTGGGGAAGATCGCAAAGTCGCAGAGAGCCAGTGCAGTTGGACAGGGACGGCTGTGGTGTTTGCGAGAGCGCCCCCCTTTTGGGGACGCCCTTGCCAGCAGCATTCACTGTAATCTTATCACACCTTGCAAAGATGTCAAAGACTTCCAGAACTGCCTCCAAAAATAATAATTGGACAATTGTATTAAAACTGAGGATGATATTTTGAGTGGAATTAAGGTCAGTTGTGTCTTTTACTCTATTTATTAAAAGTTAAATATTCATTGTATTTTTCAGTCACCTCGTGTGTAGACCTTAGTTCTACTTCATGATAGATGCATTGTTCTTTGTTAAAAAGCTCTACCAGGGCTGGGGAGATAGCTCAGTGATCTAAGTACCTGTCTGACAGACACAAGGACTGGAGTTTGATCCCCAGCACCATACGCTGTGCCTGAAACATGCTAGCCCATAAACCAGCATGGCAACACATGCCTGTAATCCCAGCACTAGGGAGGCTGAGACAGGAGGATCATTATGCATCTGAACTGCATTTGGAGAACCTAAAACAAACCAAAAAAAAAGTTCTATTACCAGTCCTCCTTTCTTATCAATTATTTTGGCATGTACTACTATTAGAATAAAAGGTACACTACTTATTTTTATAAATGTAGATGGAATTAGACACAGAGTACAACTTTCAAAAGGAGTGGCATTCTATGCTGACAAAGATTTCACGAAATACTGTGGAGTTTGGGATGACTGCCTGCCTATAAGCCTCCTTGAACATGGAGCTTTCAGTTTTAATTTTGAAATTTGTTAATTAAAAGAGTTGAATCTTTAAAATATTTGATGGAGGGCCGGCGGTATAGCTTAGCCAACTAAGCGCTTGCTTAGGTAAGCGCAGCTGCCAGGGTTCGATCCCTGCTTCCGCATGCCGCGCCGGCCCCGCCTTTGGGTGCGCTGAGCCGGTGATGGAGTCCGGGCGTGGTGCTGCGTGCCTGTAATCCCAGCCCTACTGAGGCAGGAAGCAGGAGGATCACTGTGAATATGGGCTGCATAGTGAGACCCTGTCAAAAAAAAAAAAAAAAAAAAAAAACCTAAAATATTTGATGGCTTCTCTATTACTTTTTATATAAGCTGTCCATGCCCATTTTCGTCTGACACTGCTGGGATACATTTGCAGTACTGAGGGCCTGCACTCGCCTGGGGACACTGGCTCTGCGCGTGTGGCTGCTTGGTCATTGCCACCCCTCCCCTCCCAGCCTTCTGCTCCCGCCTTTCCCAAGATTCTCTTCGAGTCTCAGTGATGTCTGTTTTCTACTACCATTTATTTTGCTTTTAAAATTATTTATATAGTATGTTGTGTTTCTCTTATAAGAGAAAAATGTGATATTTGCCCTTTGCCTCTGATTTATTTCACTTAATGTCATGGTCTCAGAAGTTATCCATTTTCCTACAAAAGACTCAAATTTATCCTTTTCATGGCTTAGTACTGTATTCTCTATAACCTGAGCCAGAATTTCTTTATCCCTTTATGTCGAGCACACAGGCTACTCCCACAATTGAGCTGATGAGAGCTATGCTGCTCTGTGCATGCACGTGCATGCATCACTTTATCACGACTTTATCTGGGGAAAGCTCAAGAATGGGAACACGTGCATCAAATGAAATTCATATTTCAAGCTTTTAAGGAATTTTGTAAAAATGTATTTTAGTACCAGGACTACAGGTCTCACCATACAGGTCAGATGCGCAGTGATCCTCCTGATTTCAGCTTCCCAAGTTCTTCCTTCCTTCCTTCCTTCCTTCCTTCCTTCCTTCCTTCCTTCCTTCCTTCCTTCCTTTCTTTCTTTCTTTCTTTCTTTCTTTCTTTCTTTCTGTGGGAATTGAACTCAGAACCTTGAGCTTGCCAGGTAGGCACTTGTGCTGCTGGGCTATATACCTGCCTTAAATTCTTTTTTCAGTATAAGTAAATATATGCTTAATGTGTTTGTCTAATTACTTCTTTTTTTTTTTTTTAAATCTTTTTATTTATTGACTTATTTATTTGGTACAGGGTCTCAGTACACAATTCACACTTGGAGTGATGCTCCTGTCTCAACCTCCCCAGTGCTGGGATTGCAGGCGTCACCACTGTGTTACAAGGGATCAAGCCCAGGTGCTTGCTCTTGCCAGGAAGGTGCTTAGACCGCTGAGCTATCTCTCCAGTACTTCTTTATTCTGACTTTTTTCAAACAGTAAAAAGCTATAGACATTAAGGAACATCTTTACACTGCCTCTCCTTTACCTTTTTCATTTATTATGCTCTTTGCTTCATGCCTGGCACAGTTTGGACTTTTAAAACACAAACAGAAATATGTGTATATGCAAATCTGCCAACATGAAACTGATTAATAAGCATGACCAATTTTCAAAATATGGCTACTTTTTCCTCTTATAATGCCCTGAAAGATACAAGGAATTTTCAGAGGATTTTGACTAAAAATATACATTGTTTGTTTACACATGGCAAGTTGTAATATGCAGACAGGAATCTTCAAGTGGATGACAGAACTACTATATATCTAAAAAAATATGTGGAACCTCGCTTCTACCAACTATAACCAATTACAACAATTACATGTGTATTAAACATACTACTATATAGCTATGTTTTATGCAAAAATGCATACAATGTATGATTACTTTAAGTAGATCAAACATGTAAATGAGAGGGCGTAACATTACACATTTTTAAGACTGGGCTATTACAGCCAAGTTTTTGATGTGTTGGTCAAAGTCTTTAAACCAATCATAATGGATTAACTGTGAAAGAAAAAATATAAAATGGACTTTTTCAAATTAAATCTCTCCTGCTCCTTGACAGATGAAGTGAGGGAACAGAGTATGAAAAATTTATGTTCTCAACATCAGGGAAAATCCTGTTAACACTGCAACCTGAATTTTAGAGTCAAGCCAGTGTTCAGCACAGAGGGCGAAGGGCACGTGCTGGGGAGCCCCACCAGCACACACTTGCAGCTCCTCAGCAGGCATTCTCATGCAGGGGCGCTGCTTCCACAGGCACCGGGCGATCGTTGTCTCCCCCGCTTCTGTTGGTACCAGTAAAGGCCAGACACTTGCTCTGTGCCTGGACCGTGAGCGTCCGTCCCCCTGGGGGCAGCACTTACTTTATTTTATTTATTTATTTTTTAAATTTTTGTTTTGTTGAAGTACAAATATCAATGAGACAGTTTTAAGATACCTTGATAAGATGGATTTGATAAATTAATACATTGCAAACTGTTTTCATAATGTTTTGGTATCATAGAAGGTGCATACATGACATTATACTTACAGACATTATTATACTGTATGTCTCTTAGTAAATTAAGAGAGTGTAGCTGTTTGGTATCTTATTTTTTATACCTGAAATACATCAAAGATTCAATAATTAATACTTTCTACCTTGATATTTTCCTAGTGTTTGCCCATAGTACTAGAAGCTGACATAATATCCTGTCCAACCACCATTAGTGCAAATCTTGCCTCTCATAGAATTATGTAGAAGCACAGCGTTATCTATCCTACCTATACTGTCCATACACACACATCATGATTCTTCCTTTCTATACCCCTTCCTTTGTCTACACCTGTCAGAGATGGGCACTCCATTGTCATTCAACTAACTTAGGTGCTTGAACTCGACAACACAGTCCTACACAGTCCAGCATTTCACAACAATGGTGAGTTATCTGAAGAAGTTGTCGACCATAGCCATTTACAGCTCAATTTAATATTATGGCTCCATGATGTATACTTCATTTTTATACTTTTCTGCTGGATGGTTAAGACCTAGATAGAGCAAGACTTATATACCAACATATGTATTTTGTGTTTCTTATGTGGTCAGTGAAGTCCCCTCAGGGTTTATCTTGTAATCCTGTACCTTATTCTGTAGATCCTTTTTCTATGTCATCCACGTGGATGAGTCACAGCCAATGCTTGACCAGTTTGCTCTCAGAGAGAGCCTGAGAGAAAGTTTTCTCTCCATGTGACTCTCCCCAGGTACACTATAGAACTTCGATCTCTTTCCTCTATGGCTCCATAATCTCCTTGTTCAGAAAATTTGGAGCTCACCTGAGTTTCATGATGTTGCAGTACAGGTTCTCCTATGTCCTGAGTCTTCGCTGACCTTGAAAGGCTAGGGCCAAAATGTTGCTGCACAGATTTAATGCAATTCCTATCAAACTGCCACCAACATACCTCTCAGACCTAGAGAAATCATTCTTAAAATTTATTTGGAGCCACAAATGACCTAGAATAGCAAAGACAATCTTGGCCAATCAAGACAAGGCAGGAGGCATCACAATCCCTGACTTGAAATTATACTACAAAGCCACTGTGATAAAATTAACATGGTAGTGGCAACACAGTAGACCTGAGGGTCAGTGGAATAGACTAGAAGATTCAGAGGCATCTACAATCACACTCAGCCATCTGACCTTCAACAAAGGGGCTAAACAAGCTCACTGGAAGAAAGATAGACACTTACTTTCTGACTGATGAGCAGTTAGCAAACTCTTTGTAGACTCTTCATTCTTTGCTTAGGACAATGCTGAGCTATTTTCTAAACACCACCTCCCTAGTGTGCTTTATTTTTATTTTATTTTATTTTTTAATTTTTATTTTATTGAACTACAAATGTCAATCAGACAGTTTCAAGACACTTTAACAAGACAGATTCGATAAACTAATACATTGCAAACAGTTTTCATAATGTTTTGGTATTGTACAAGGTGCATATATGATATTATATTTACAGATATTATTTTAGCAGATGTTTCTTATCAGTAAATTAAGAGTGTAGCTGCTTACTTATCTTATTTTTTATACCTGAATTATATAAAAGATTCAATAATTATTTTCCTAGTGGTTGTCCATAGTACTAGAAGCCGACATAATATCCTGTCCAACCACCATTAGTGCAGATCTTGCCTCTCATAGAATTATGTAGAAGCACAGTGTTATCTATCCCAACTGTACTGCCTATACACTAGTGTGCTTTAGTTCCATTGGTAACTAGAGTTTGTGGCTTCCTCCTTTCTCTGTATCAGTCGATTCACCCACAGTCTGTGTTTTCTGAAACTGTCTCCCAAATTACTTGCATTTAAGTCTTTGTCCTAGCATCTGCCCCAGGCAGAGCACGATCCAGACCACAGGGGCTTTCCAACTGTACAACAATTAGAAAAGTAATCCATCGAAATTAGCAAAAGCAATAAAATGTCAAACAAAGAAAAAGACTTCTGTCAAAGTTTGAAGGAATGCAATAGTGTAAGTTCTTCGAGCTTCCATCACATCTAGAAATTTCTATGCCATGCCTCAGAAATTTTGGGGGGAAGTTCTGAATTTCTAACTTGTAAGTAAGTCCAGAACTAAAACTTACTGTCAGAGCCAAACACAAATATTTAAAAAAAATTTAACGTATTAAAATTATTTTATCCAAATGTGCTTCTTGAGAAACATCCCAAGAAATCACTACAATTCCAGGAAGTGTCAAGATTCAGGAAAAAAAAGGAACTAAAACAGAAATTGGAAGATCGCTCATTGGATTTTTTTTATGTATTTAAGAGAGGGACTGCAGTGTCTAAAGGGGAATCAAACCCTGGCCACTGCACTCTACCTAAGCAGGAGCTTTAGTCTGCTGAGTTATCTGGCCAGCCCACTCATTGGATTTTAAAGTTAGGAGAAAAAAATATGAATTTACTGTTGTTCTCTAAAGTCATGAATGAAATGAAGTAAAGGAAAATGAAACTGCAGATTAAATGTAAAGGAAGGAAAATTGATCTCAGTATTCTGTGTCTCTGCCATGAATGCTATTCATGTAATTCTGCTAGTACAACATAACAGAAGCTTGACGCCTGTATACAGAGAGGGTGGAGGGATGAGCACACCAGTGCAAATGCAGAAAATGTATATTAATTCTTGCTCACTAACTCTCATTCTCAGTATGAAGATGAGCATTAAATATTCTCTAAAACTGTTTTTAAAGCATTAGTTTTCAGGTTGCATTATCAAAAAAGAAAGCCGAAAGCTAAAAATAATTAGCAAGTCTGCATATTATTTACCAACGTGGAGATTAATATAAGATGGGCAATTAAAAATATTAGCAATATTTTGCAGCAACCAGTGGAGAAAGATACTGTTTTAGTTCTTTTTTTTCTACCCAGACAAAATATCTAACATCAACATCATAGGGCAGGAGAAGTTTATTTTGGCTGCTGTTTTCATCATGTGGTGTGCTGGTCCGGGAAGGGAGGGCACAGTGGAAAGGCCTGGAGGAGCACAGCCACCCACATCACGGTTGGCAGCAAGCAGAAGAAGAGGGAGGACCAGAAAGAAAACAAGATTTTTGCATCTATGGCCATGAGGGAGAGTGGCCTGTAGTTCTCTTTCTTAGTTGGGTCCTTCTCTGGCAGGCTTATCAGAGTATGCTTGCTTCCAGGACTGAATCTGGGAGTTTTGCTTCTGTAAAGATGAATCATGAAAATATATAAATCTAAAATAAACCAATATCAACAAATGAAAGCAAAGATGTAATTAAAAACCCACAACAAAGAATAACCCAGTCCCTGACAGATTCATTGCTGAATTCTATAGGAAATTTAGAGAGGCCCAATTCCACTACTTCTCTTTTTCTTTTCTTCTTTTTTTTGGGGGGGGGTATTTAGCACAGGGTCTACATTGTCTCACTACATAGATTGGACTCGCAGTGACTCTCCTGTTTTCAGCCTCCCAAGTGCTGGGATTACAGGTGTGCGCCACCACACCCAGGCTCAGCTGTGGTCCCTGCATGCCCCCGGGGGTGCTGTCACAGCATGCAGGAGATCGAACCCCAGGAACTGCTCTCTGCCTAAGCAGGTGCTTTAGTCCACTGAGCTATCTGTCTGGCCCTTCATTTTTCTTTTACAGTGACATTAAGTGGAATATATTAAGTGCATTTTACACCTTTTCATTAATTTTATTCTCTCCTATGAGTTTTCAGTAGCAGAAATAGAGAGATAAGCTTATGGAAATTTACACATTATAGCATATTTATATTTTTCATGTCACTTATAATTTAAGTGACAGAACTGTCTTCTAAACCCATTACTGGATGAGATATATTTAGTATTATTATTAATTCAATTTTGGGGTAATGTCTGAATTAGCAGTTCATATTTCAGAATCTCTTCAGATTTTCTCATCAGATCTTCTGTAATACACTGGTTTTGTAAAATTTACAGGAAAATATTTCCATTGAGCTATACTAGCCATGTTTGACTCTAGACATATTAAAAGAATATAATTATTCTTCAGTATAGAGGCAGAAGGCCTGGGGAAATAGCATCTTAAGCACATGCCTGGCAAGCGCAATGTCCTGATTTCAATCCCTGGTACAAATAAAAAATTGAGAGAGAGAGTGAGGCAGGAATAAAACTAGTACTAAGAAGGTATATGAAAATGTGCACTGAGTAGGAAATACATAGTTAACTTTTAAATTGAGAACTCAAAAGGAAATCTAGAAATAAATAAGTTGTTTCTAAAATTATCCAGCATAGAGAATATTAACTTTTTTCTCTATATAATGATATTACTAAGCATTAGTTGTTTTATTTTATTATATAAATTGCTAATATGCTCAAAGTATATATGCATACTATACAAAAAAATTGATAACCGTCTTTAAAATTCTAATTAGCTACATGCATTTTCAAAATTCTGTTATTTTGAATTTATGCTTAGAACAAATGTTATATAATTTCGGTCACTTTTTTTTTTCAGAACTGGGGATTGAACTCAGGCCCTTGAGCTTGCCAGGGAAGTGCTTATTCCAATGAGCCATCTCCTTAGCCCCCAATTCCAGTCACTTTTTCCCCAGTTTTTTTTAACACTATAAATCCTGAAGTAGACATGTCCTCTAGGTAGATTTTATTTATAACTTACTTTGAAGAAAGCTGTCACCCCCTCAGTTGTTTAAAGAATCATGGCTTAGAAAGAAGAATACATCTGTATAAAGTCATAAAAGTATTACATCATATATCATCAAAACAATAAATGTCTTTACAATTTCATAAAATATAGTTAAAGTAGGCAAATACGTAATTTTTAAAAGTACTGTTGAACTTTAAAGGTAGTATAATTACTTTTAAAAAACTGATCCACTATGAATAAAGATAAATAAATATTGACTTATTGATGCCATCCAAATTTAAGGACAATCAGGTTGAAGGGAGACAGACAGGTAGTCCATGAATTTTCAAAGAAAACACTTAGAAATTAGAAATTCAATTTAAGCTACTGAAGAATTTTAGAGAAGATAAAAAGAGCTACTCTCAGGGTAGCCTTGCTCTCCTGAGTTATTAACATAAGTCCAGGATGTTTTCATACCCTTTTCAAGGTCTGATGCATTCCTCCACAAAGGCATAGTAAAGCGGGGCTTTACTATCATTCTGCAAAAGCTGAATGAATGCCCAGCTGAACAATGTGTATCTAATTTTCCCAACCCTTGGTGATGGACAATTGCATAAAATAACACCTCACTCAAAATATGTTGGTTTAGTAGAAAGGCAATGGACCCTCCAAGAAGATAACGAAACCTAGCAGGGCATGGTGGTACACCCTGCAGCCCCAGTACTTGGCAGGCTGATGCAGGAGGGTTGCCTCTAGCTTAAATCCAGCAGAGTCTGCATAATGAGGCCTTGTCCAAAACCAAAACAAAACAAAATAAAAAGATACCCACACCTTTACAAGATGAGAAGACTTGGTAAGACAAAGCAAACGGGAAGAAAAAAGCAAGATGTGAAGAAAACTGAAAAAGAATAGAAAGAAAAAGAAAGAAAAAGAAATGAACACCCAGGAAATACCATTATCCTGAGAAAATAACAATCAACAAATAAAATGAATCGGTACAATTAAGTTTTATTCAGAAAAAAGAATAAATCAATAGGAAGAAAACTCCAATAAAAGAATCTTCTGACGTAATGGAGTCAATTCCCACATTGTTAGCCAACACATTTCAGCTCAACTTGCGATACTCCTAATCTTGGTAGGCCACATTTCCTTCCACACTGTCCACTTTCAAAGAGATGCAGTGTGTAGCACCACAAAATGGTGGCCTGAAGACTTTGGGAAGTGTCATATCGTTTCTTAAAACAGACAGATGGAGGCTGTAATCATCCTATCTGCCTCGTCAGAGGACAGCTAGCACAGCATAATTCTCCCTCTGACTGAACTCCAAAACTGGGGTGTGGACAAGAGGTGGGAAGGAGAGCAGAGCTGTAGGTGTGCAGGAGATAGGTCACATAGCGCCAAGAGGCTGTTTATGTAGCTGGGACCGGAAGGCCACTCCAGGCCTGTCTAGTGAAAAAACCTCATCATTGTAGAGCCAAGGCAGAAAGTAGATAATCTGTCCTGTAACAGGGAGAGACCTGAGAGGACGGATGCTGCCCCACCGCCACAAATGAGCCTTCATATAAAATTGCAAAGTGCATGGGAAAAGTTTTCAGCCAATCAGAATTCTGAAAAACTGGAAAAGTTGGCATATATAAATAACACTCTAAAATAGATACATGAAATGGAAAGTACTTGGAGATTCATAAAGGAACACCTGTGTCAGTAGCTCAGCATACCAGTGCATGTCTGGAAGCCAATGGCCACCACTTTGACCACCTCTTGTTACTGTAAAGCCGGTGCTAACTGGTGTTAATCTCACAGTGCCTTGATAATTTAGTTTTAAGACTCTTACACGTTTTCCTTTTCCTGATGTATATATTCTTTCAGTAGACTCCCATAACACACCAGGAGCAGGGGTGTCTACGTTAGTGGCTGTGGGAATCATAGTACCAGATCCCACTCGTGGATCCCAGGAGTGACCCCCAGAGTGGGAAACACTGTCCACAGGAGCAGGGCTGTGCGTCCATTACCTGCATCATATCACTCTTTAAAATCAAACACTGTCTTGATGTAAAAGTAGTGGCTGATATTCTTCACTGGAAACAGGAAGAGGAAACTTGGAGTATACTGCACAAAGGGAGCTGTATGAGATCATTACTACACAACAAACAGACTTATCATCCCTAATAAAGAACATTTCTGATGGAAACAGACAGATAGCATCTTTTAGAGTAGGACAAGCAACAAGTTTCCCATAAAAGGCAGTGCTTTATGTTAACATGTACAGTGACACTACATGATACTCATATTTTCACTATTGAGTAAGCATAGTGGTTATCCCTTTATATATGACTCAAACACTTCTTCAAATAACTGCCGTTTATTTTAGGTCAGACTTCTTCAAGTTTAGAGTTAAGGCTCTCAGCATCTAATTGTAATTTAAAAATTCTTCAGATGTATGAAAGTTTCTCATTCACTCACTACAAAAATTGGTGTGGTTCTTGAAGTAAGCAGTCATGTAGGTGTGCTGCTTTATAAATCAAGTGTGCAAAGGTAATGAAGGAGCAAGCAGTCAGTTGGTAGATTCATGGCCATGAAGGGAGTATAGAGTATTTGTTCAGGCTGACAGGTGCAGACATGCCTCTGCCGATGATTTATATGAATGCCCAGGGTGTATTCATTTTCTGAAAGAAAGAACCTCCAAAAACCATCAAGTGCAAGGGAATGTGCGTGTTATTGGAAGAGCTGATAATCCATGTAAGTTACAGCATGAATATCTCAGTGTGACTCTGGTAGTCCTACCACTACAGTTTCTCAAAACAGAGAATACAGACTAGTGCCTGAGATTATTTAAATACAAGTCCTACCCAAGGTTGCAGTACATTATTTTTATAGTTTTGTAGTTCTAGAAGTTTAACTAAAATAAAGTTTCTAAGCCTATCAACTTTATAAGACTAAAATGGAATGCCTGCAATGATCTATGTGTCCAAAGGGAAACACTGGAAGAGTCAGGTATCCTTGATCAGACTTGGGGAAGAGCAAATGTATTTTTACAGAGACTTTGGAGAGACAGTAGCCTAGATTCTCCAATAAATTAAGAGCGTTGCAAACCGCACAGGAAACTACCTTCTGTTGAATGTTGTTGATAAGATCTATATTGCTAATATGGCTAGCTTTTTAAAAAAAGAGTAGGATTAAAAACTTTATGCAAACCCAAAGAAAAACAATATTCTGAACAAAAGATTGGATTTTTTATTTATTCATAAGAGAATAAAATATTAAAAAAAATAAAAACAATACAGAATTTTACTAAACAAAATGATAGGAATTCAAGGGACTGGGGAGCTAGCTCAGTGGCATAAGCACTTACCTGGCACATGCAAGGTTCTGAGTTTGATCCACAGTACCAAAAGGCAAATGAGACTGGGCATGGTGGTGTGCTGTAATCCCAGTGCTTGGGAGGCTGAAAATAGGAAGGATCACTACACACCTGATCTGTGTAGTGAGACCCTGTACTAAACACATAAAATAAGAGATAGGAATTCAACAATCGTTGTTATATTGTGTATTATTATCTTCAAATTAGTTGTTCAGATTATCAGATACAAGAA
Organism: Ctenomys sociabilis; assembly: GCA_004027165.1. Taxonomy (NCBI): domain Eukaryota; kingdom Metazoa; phylum Chordata; class Mammalia; order Rodentia; family Ctenomyidae; genus Ctenomys; species Ctenomys sociabilis. Next base: position 34,649 of record PVKA01020833.1, read on the forward strand.
TGCAAAATTGGTCAAAAATGATATAGAAAATAAATAAACCGAATAAAATAAGCATTAACTGTTCCTTTTTATAGACCTTTAAAATCAGCTGCACAATTATTCAAGCCATCCTATGTATAGACATATATATATATTTTTTCTTCTTTCTTTCTTTCTTTCTTTCTTTCTTTCTTTCTTTCTTTCTTTCTTTCTTTCTTTCTTTCTTTCTTTCTTTTTTTCTTTCTTTCTTTCTTTCCCTCATCCTGGTTGTTCGTTCCCTTTAAGTAGTTCCCTTCCCTTTCACAGTATGGCTACAGCCTTGTGATACCTTTTTCTTACACTGTCTCCCTATTCTATATCCAGAGAATGTTAATACAGAAATAGTGAATTAAAAAAAAAATCAAACTTGTTTACCACCACTCAAGACCCGCCACAGTCACTGAAGACTTAAATGACACTGAAAAGGAAGTGGCAAATGACCTGGGCTCAAGCGCAGGAAGATCTGATAGATCTTGAGCTGTCCGTCATGGCACTTCAAAGGAATCAGTGCTTGGTGCCAAAGTGTGCCCAAGGTAATGCAGCTCTCTCTGTTTCTCTCTCTCTTATTTAGTACAGAGTCTACAGAGTCTCACTACACATATCAGATTTGGAGTGAGCCTCATGTTCTTTTTTTTGTATCAAAAATCAAATAATTTTTATTATTAAAGAAACAAATCAGATTGTAGATTTGTCTTTTTTTTAACATTTTATTCAAATTTGTCTGGCTTTATTTTAATGAATTAAAATTTAGGCAGTTTAATGACACATCAAATTGCATATTTCTTTTTAAAATGCCTCCTAAATAATGTACTTTTTATCTAATTAAATATGTGCTTCAGTGTTATTCTCACAAAATAAATTTCTCTCGGATCATGTTTTTAGCCTCCCAAGTGCTGGCATTACAGGTGTGTGCCACTATACCTAGTTTCAATTGCTGTCTCAGTGCACCACATGCTGTGGATTGAACCCTGGTCCCTGCGTCTTCCTAAGCAGGCACATCAATCCTCTGAGCTATCTAGCTGCCCCACAGCTCTCTTGTTTTGTCCTCTCTGTTACTGTTTCATTCACACTTCTTCCTCTCCTATCCTCTGCTGTTGAGGAAGAAAGCATAAGAAAAGGGAAACCAAGGCTGTAATCTCCCTGATTAACTATAACTCACCTCTGAGTTAGAGTGAGGTAAAAATGACCTCTTCCTCTCAACTCCTCTGGCTGCTGCTGTTCCCTCTGGAGAGCTGATGGCCTCTTAAATTTGAGTCCCCCTATCAGCAGGCACCCAAAAGCATGCACAGCTCCCCATGCCCTCACCAGTGCTGCTAAACAGGATGTGATTCCAACTTTCAGGTTTCTGCTTCTGTTCATCTTTGAGCCTTGGATCCACTATCTGTGTCATTCTTGGAGCTTGAGAAGTGCCGAGGTCCACGCAGCCCGTTCTGCCCTGGTCATGGAAGCTCCTGTCTATATCCTCTGCAAAGGCTAAGCAGTATTAGTGCAGGGCATGAGGAGTCCTGCGCCCAAGATATGCTGAAACAGGAGGGGCTTACTCTCTCCACTGCTGGCACTGTGTCTGGCAATGGCTTGCAGTTGCCATCTTCTTGGAGATTTCTGTATTAAAGAAAAGTCCTTCGCCCACAGTGCACCTTCCATACACAGCCTGCATGCATGCACGTGTTTCTACCTGGCCAGCTCCATTGAAATGAGAAGGGCCGAGGTCTGCAGGGCTTCCCACTGCACCTCCTGAGTCCTTCCTGGTGACTGCATGAACCATGCCTCAACTTTTTTTTTTAGAGAAAAGAAAAGAAAAATAAGCAATAAAAACAATGGTATAAAGTTGCAAATCGAGATTGTAGGAAGGTAACAATAGTTAGTACATTACATGGTGTTGTAACTTTTGCTTATGTTTCTCCCTGGAGTCTGGCCCTTCCTTCCCCGTAGTGTGGCCTGAGAAGATGGGAGGCACAGGTGGAGGGAAAATCCTCGCTCCAGGGTTCTGCGCTCCTAAAGAGAAAAATCCTCTCGGGCTAGAGAAGAAGGTGGTGCCAGTTCACAGTCTTGCCAAGAGCTTCACTGAGTGGATTATTTCTCACCTTTGGCTTCTTGCTCTGTAGAACTAGGGAGCACTTAAGTCCTTTAGATCTCAGCTTGGCACGAGTCTCCTTTTCTGGACTACTGGAAACTCTTCTCATTGTCTGCTTACAGTTTATTTTCTTTCTTCCAAGGGCCTCAGCTTTTTGATGTAAATTCATCTGTTTTATTTTTCCTTCAAAAGAGCAAAAACACTAATTTAGTTGAGACTACCATAGCTGACTGAGAAGAGTGAATTCAATTAAGGCATGGTTTCTACATGTGTAATACACGTGCTATGGCGTGTTATATGTTTAACAATATCTGTTAGCACGCAGATGTATCTTAACTTACGCTGAGTGCAAAAGTAAATCATCTCATATTTTTTCAATGTGCAAATGAAAATCTTATATTTTTCAGATCACCTTTCAGATGTGTAGAGAATGCTACTGTTTTTGTGCCTGTGAGTCTGACATCGCACAGTTTTGCTTTCACTTAGCCTTAGACAGTGAGGTGAAAATTGTGACCAAAAGCGTACTAATTACTTGGCTTTTCACTTTCACGTTGTATCAGTAATGGGATGATGGCCAATATAATTACTATGACTTGACAAATTATGTTTTGTTTTATTGTCATGAACTCTGAGGTGATACCTACATTTGAAAACTTTTCTAACATTGTCAAACAGAACGCTCATGTTTACAGCTTTTAGTGAAATATTAAGGATATTTTTTTCTTTGAGAAGTCCTTTGTAATTTATGGTAATAATGTATGGAGAGCAATAAAAGTAATTCAACTGACATTTGTGTGTACATTGAGACTTTATAGTTAATAAACTTAGTTTAGTAGTAGATTGAGTGATGTAAATTTTTAAGCCACTATCTTTGAGACAAACTCTTCAATTCTCAATGCTTAAAGGCATGATGTAATAAAATGAAAAAGGGAATAGCCAGAAATGTACCACCAACTGATTTCCAGAATTGGCTCACCAGGTGGCTAGTTTTATGTCCTTTGATGAAATGCACATGGCCACCTTTAATCTGCAAGGCTGCTGGCTTGAAGGGGTACAGGGTCTAAGTGGCCACTGCTTTCATTTTTATAAACACATTAGAATTTTATTGTTTGAAGAATACAGCATATGGAATCACAAAAATGTCAAAATGAAAAGTCACTAGGCTTCAAACATATAATATATTATCAGGTGCAGTAAAATATTAACCTGAACTCTGTCTGCATCAGAAAGAAAAAGGTAAGGGAAAATATCTAAATTATTTACTTGAGAAACAGATGCATGTAAAATAGAATGTATGATGCTATCACAGTACAGATGAGTAAAACCAACACTTATTATTTGTCTAGACCAGACTACCCCTAGCACTTGTTATGGTTTGTGTCTAGTTGTGTCCCCCAAAGCCTTGTGTAGTCATGGGATTTCTAGAATTTGAGATTAATTCATGATCAAGGCTGGGATTATGGGTCTCAGTGCTGCTGGGATTATGGGTGTGAGTACCACCCCCAGTGTGGGGCACACAGCGTGGGTACAATTTAAGGGAGACTTCCTCTCTCTGTAGCCACGGCTGCTGCTTCTCCTCCCATTTGCTGTCTGCTCTTTGCTGCCACGAGGAGAAGCTGCCGTCTGCCCTGTGCCCCTCTGCCTTGGAGCTGGCTGAGTGTGGGCTGAAACCGCCAGTAACTGTGAGCTAAGTAATCCTTTCCTTCCTTCATTTTGTATGTTGGGTATTTGTTGCAGCAACGAGAGAGGAGGCACTGAGACACTATTTTAACTTTTAAAAAAAATTCCTTCCATTTTGTCCAAATACACTTTAAGAGTATAACATCCATGAAATAGCTTTTACTGAAAACATGCATCAAAATTGTTAATCTTCTCATTATGTGGTGGAAGGGTATTTGGTAAATATTAAACACTATTTCCTTTTATTTTAAAACTGCAAAACATAATCATAAACATATCTAATACTTATAAAAATGTAGTTATTTAGTTCTTCAGTTAAAATTGGAGTTCTTGCAATGAGAATCTATTTTGGCGCTTGGTGAATATAGAAATGTAAATGATTTGGCAATTGACATAGAAATTTAATTACTTCATATTATCTTAATTGACTTTTACTTTCTCTCCCCTAAATACAAGCAACAAGCAATTTCTTTCTAGGACACCAGCATGCTTTTTCATTTCTGGAGTTCATGAAATCATAAACTACAAGAGGATTTTTTTTGAAATACCAATACCAATTACCTGCCATGTGTTTGCCCCTCATAGTGCACGACAGCGACATTAAAGACGAAAGTGAAAACATCAAGGATTTCATTTTTCCAATTAATATTTTCTTTCATGACAAATGTCATGTCCAATTCTGCCTAGAAATATCATGACTTTTTTCTGATTAGATTTTCCAAATTTTTATAGTGACTCTTCTAAGAGAGTATGAGGAATTTTAGAAGAAAGAAGCTAATATTTCATATATGCTAAGAATACTTCATAAATTGCTTTGCTTAGCAGTAGAATTTGATTAAATGCTGCATGGCCATTCTGTATGAAGTATTTCCAGGGTGTTGGAAATATAGCATAAAAAAGTGAATCAAATTCTTGCCTAAATAGTTTCCATTTTAATTTTGGGGTGGATAAAACTATAAAAATGAAATAAAATATTTCTGTGTTAGTTGATACATTGTGTGTACTCGGCTGAATCAGCTCAGCAGTTCTCAGCGTGGGGGCCCAGCCCTGCAGGAGGGCAGGGCCCAGGGACTGAGGAGGGCAGGGCCCAGGGACTGAGGAGGGCAGGGCCCAGGGACTGAGGAGGGTTAGGGCCCAGGGACTGAGGAGGGCGGGGCCCAGGGACTGAGGAGGGCGGGGCCCAGGGACTGAGGAGGGCAGGGCCCAGGGACTGAGGAGGGCGGGGCCCGGGGACTGAGGAGGGCGGGGCCCGGGGACTGAGGAGGG
>PVKA01020834.1:7277-32081 GCA_004027165.1 Ctenomys sociabilis
TTTTTTTTTTTTTTTTTTTTTTTTTTTTTTTTTTTTTTTTTTTTTTTTTTTTTTTTTTTTTTTTTTTTTTTTTTTTTTTTTTTTTTTTTTTTTTTTTTTTTTTTTTTTTTTTTTTTTTTTTTTTTTGTGGAACCATGGATTGAATTCAGATGCTTGTGCTTGCCAGGGAAGCACTTATTCTACTGAGCCATCTACCCCTCCACCCATTCATTTTTTTATAATTTATTTTTTAAATAAGTTTTTGAGAAACAAATAACAATGAAACAATCTCAAATCTGATTAGCAGGACAGTTTCAGAGACAGGTATTCCTTTGCCATCTAAATATTGTAGGTTCGTGAATTCAGCAAAACAATCCAATATAGTCCAGTAGTCCATAATAGTAGTTAATTATCCATAGGACTAGCAATGTCAGAAGTTGTTGACTTGAGCCTTTTACAGAGCAGTATATTAATATGGCTTTACTTTCTATAACTCATTTCTATGTTTTTCTGCTGGATGGTTAAGACCAAGATAAAGCAAGATCTATATGACAAGAAATGGAACTTTTGTATCTGACAAGGTCCATCAAATCCCTTCAGGATTTACCCTGAAAGCCTGCATCTCAGTTTGTAGATTCTACGTCACTGTCAGCCATGTGTAAGAGTCATGGCCATTGCTCTACCAATTTGTTCTCTGTGAAAACCTGAGAGAATGTTTTATGTCCATGTCACTGCCCTTCGTGTTATATGTGTACCTATGTGTACAGCAGCACAATTTGTGATAGCCAAATCCTGGAAGCAACCAAGATGTCCAACACCTGAGGAAGGGATGAAAATGATGTGGTATTTTTTATAGAATGGAGTATTACTCAACTAAAAGGAATGATAAACTCGAAGCCTTTATATTTAAATGGATGCCATTTAAAGATATACTCATAAGTGAAATAATCCAGACCCACATGTTTAAATATCGTATAGTCTCTCCATATGATAAGAACTCAAAAGAAGAAATAAAAATAGAAAGGTATAACACAATTAAAAGGAAAGCAATAACTTAAGGATTAAACAATGAAGAGAGGTCAAGGAGAAAAGCTAGGAAACATAACACAACAAATGTATGGTCAAAGCTATACATTTATATGCACAAGATGGTTAAGGCAATGATCCTGAGAATCTTCAGCATGTTCTTGAAACTAGTAGTTAATTGGTAGGATTCTCACCCTGACTGATTATATAGTCTGATACCTGTGAATTAAAATTCATTTTTATTTATTGGTACAGAGGCTTGCTATGAAGCTCAGAGTCATAGTAATCCTCTTGTCTTGGAGCCCCATAGGCTGGAATCATAAGTATGAGCCACCAAATCTTTTGCATGGCCAACCCTATGTGCCTTGCATTCTAGGGCTGGCAAGATTTGTGGCAGTAGAGATAAATCTTGGGTCCTTAATGAGTTCAGTGTTGTTTAGAGTCAAGGACAAACAGAAGTTATATAAAAAGCCTCACCATTTTATTTATTTATTTTTTTATTTTTTGAGGAACCGAGGATTGAACTCAGGCTCTTGAGCTTGCCAAGGAAGCATTTATTCTATGGAGCCATCTCCCCAGCCCCCCCCCATTTAATTTAAAGACTGCTATTAATAAGGATTTTTCTTAAAATCAGGTTAAAATTTCTTCTTCCTGGTTCCTGTTAGATAAGACTTTTCATGCCATAAAATGATTTTGAACTTCTAAATGGTTTTGAATATCTCTAAAAAGAACTCTTGTTTTTCTTCTTTTATCTAGAGCAAGAAAAATAAGTAATTTTCTGATGAATTATAGCCCTTGGATTCTTAAAATAAAAGCTATCAGGCTTGTTCACCCTCCAGGCTGCAGGATTCTTATAATCAAAACACATTAACTATATATAGAATACACTACACACTGTCAATATTCATTAATGCATGCATTTATTATATTACACATTTTATATGAGCCCAAGACAATTTCTCCTTACTTATTAAAGGGTCAGCTTGATCAAGGTGAATTTTCTTTCAGTTTAATTATTTTTATTAGAATAATATCTAGGATTGTAGTATCTATGCTGGCAAATAGTGGTGTGCATAGTTCTACTGTATGGTCTGTTTTGTTCTATAATTAACTAGACATTTCCAATAATGATTTGCATGAATATCCTATTTAACTATCTGAATAGGTTTAGAATTTTTATCCATTCTTTTTCTGCCTTTGGCAATATTTCATCTGGGTTGGAGTGTTCCTATTTTATCAATATTTACAAATAATTTTCATGAGGTATTGTTCATTTCTGTTGTTTTTACGTACTTCACTGAATCTCTTTCTACATAGTTTTAACATGACATTTTTATTACTCAACTTAACTATACTCTGCTGTTACATTTCTAACTTCTCCAAGTCATTCCAAACCTTGAAGATGCATATTTAAAATTTAAATAACTTTAATTGTAGTCTACAAATTCTTCTTCACTACTTTAATTTTTATTCATTTATCAATACCATTTGCCATTGTGTTCATGGTCTTAGCATCAGCCTATAATGGCTTGAAAATAATAAATGGATAATTCTATAAATATTTCATACATTTTAGATTACAGGTCATTCTCAAATGCATGGTGAAGTACCATGCCTTCCCATCTCGGTCACCCCATATATGACTCAAGTTTCTGTGCAGTGTATGTATTTTATAAGGATTGCTTAGCCACTGAGTCATTTATGAGACATCTTCCTTATTTTATTGACTATGCTGCTATTACAGTACTTAGATTCCAGTAACCCTTATTTTACTAACAATGGCCTAACTCTCAAGTGTGAGGGTCATGATGCAGGTAAAATTTGAATTCACCAAAGAGAAGCCATCAAGTGTTCCTTTGAGTGAAAAAGTGGAAGCTTCTGATTTAATAAAGAAAGAAGAAATTTCTGCCTGTAAAACTGTGAAGAACAAAAAATAGATTTGGGCTACATTCATACTTTGAAATACAAAAATATGAACACATCACTCAAAAGTCATGTGTGCTCAGTTAAGATGGAAAAGCCATTAAATTTGTGAGTTCAAGACACAAACAGAAAATGTGTTTAGCCTGGCAACAACCATGCTGTGTCAGAAATTGTGAGTCTATGTGAAAACTTCAGCAGGAGATTCCCAGAAATGGGTAATGCAGGCATTTACTATGAATAAGGGATGATCAGACCACTTTGCAAATAGATTTAACTAAAATTTATAAATTTACTGGATAATCTGTATCTCCTAATGAAGAAATTACTCCAATATTTCTAGGAGAGTTGAAGAAATTGATTAAAGAAAAGGATATCATCCAAAGATATTTTCCAAGTGAGATAAAAACAGCTTTTTCTTGAAGAAAATTCCCAATTGAATCCAATTTTTTTCATAAATGCAAAGAGGGTACCAGGAAAGACTGACTAACTCTGTTATATGATAATCCTGTAGGACATATGATAAAATCCCAGAGTAGAGCAAACAGCAAAGATCCCATATATATCCAAAAACATGAACAGAAATTACCCAATTGGACAACATATTTAAAGCATATAGATAACAGCCACCTTATATATGTAATATTTTCACCAATGATTCATCCCACAATGGAAAAAACAAATTTGGATGCAAAAAGGATGGCAATTTAAAGTCCTATTAATTATAGACAATACATGTGCCTATTCTGCATCTGGTGTCATGAGAATAAAAAATTAACTTTTTATTTGTACCCCTAAATACAACTATTGATTTAATCACTGACTATGGTGTCTCTGTGACTCTTATCTGCTTATTTGGATGAAGTACCCAATATGAAGGTAGGAAAGGTTTTTTTAGCTCACAGTTATTGGAGGCTTCAGTCCATACTCAGCTGGCTCCAGGACAGCATAGCACAAGGCACAGAACAGCCTTTCCAGTTGGCTGAAAAAAGCAGAGAGCAAATGGGATGGTGGAAGCCCTGGCAGCTAGCAAGCCTCTCCCTCCTCCTTACATTGTAATGCAAATTACCTGCCCCAGGGCAGGTGCAGCAACCACACCCACAGTAATCAGTTGCAAACTCCAGAAGCCACCCCATGACTGCATGAGGCTTCAGAAGGACAACTAGAAATAAACCATAACACATGGTTAATACTTGTTTACTTATAGCCACATATTGCTGCCTGGTATTTGAATAGTCAATTGACACAGAGCTTAATCTGTTCATAATGCAGTGATAGAAATCACCCATTACTACTGATGAATTTATCGATGTCGTAATGAATTAATTAAAATTATAAATGTCTTCTCAAAAAACTTATGGATGAAGATTTCAAAGGTTGTTTAAGTCTTCCTGGGAATGGATAACCACATTGGGAAAATAATTCACAGTTAGACTGGTTGGTAAAGATGGATTGATGAAGACGGGGAACAACATATGAGAAGCCAGCTGCAGTGCTAGCAAAGGAAGGACTGAAAGTATTTGTTAAGTCATCTTCATAACCAGAGAAAAATGACAAGGAAGAAATGGAGGCCGAATTAGTTGTGTGGGTCTCACCAAATTTCCCAAAGTGTCTCAAATAGCAGACAAAGGAAAGGAGAAACAGATGTTGAACATAACCCTGAGAAGGAATCCCAGGCTTATGTTCAACATAAAAAAAAATCATGTTGTACTTTTCCTATCATGCTTGAATTCAGCATGAACTGGATCATTGTTTTATTTGCTCACGAGGACTTAAGCTCTAAATTTCTTGTGAATCTTTCTCAATGATTCTGTCCCTTGTATAAAGTCAGTTATACAAGACTGGAAAACAAACAGAAAAACAAACAACCAAAATTCCTGCAGCTGCAAAGATGGCCAACCACTGGCTCAATTCTTGATGCACTGCCAGCCACACTGTCAATGCCATGATTCGGGATCAACTGAAGCGGGCGCTCTTCATCTTCATTCTGAGGTAGACTTAGTAGGACAGATGTAACCCCACAGTGTGAAGCAGTGCAACTGCCATTCATCTCATATTCTGCATTAGTTCAACACTATGAAGAAGGGAAAATACTAGCAGTAAGATATTGCTCATGATATTCACATAAACTGCATTCTAGCATATTTTTATAATTGTTCTATTTCATTTTTTCTTATCATTAAATTTCTTGTTGTGATAGATATTTGTACATTTATTATAGGTACAGATAAATAGGAAAATAAAAGGGTCTAAAATTTTGTACTGTCAGTGGTTTCAGACATCTACTAGAATTCAATAGGATGTATTATACAATTAAAAGGGGACTTCTATAATCATCAGTACTAATTCTACAATTTGGTTAAATAAGGCCATATCTTTGATATATGTTGTCTTCCCTGTATTCTTTAAAAAATCTAGATTTATTCATTTTTCTTGTTAGAGTAAATATTAATATAGTTCATTTTGTTGAAGACATGGGAAAGTTAAATTCTGCTTTCCAAAGGTACCTAAAAATCTCTGTATTTTCCTTTACTCTTAGTATATCCACTGCTGTAAGCCAACAAAAACAGACGACAGTTGGTTTGAAGAAGCTTAAGTTTTGTTCAATGGCTGGGCCTGAGAAGGTGAAGGAACTGTCATCACCAAAGCATCCTCAGGGGAACTGAGATGCAAGAGAGAGTTGATAAGCTAGAGAAGAGGGAAGAGTGCTCTAAGGCAGGAGGATGGCTGCTGAGTGGGGTCTTCAGATCTGCACCATCCAGGGCAGGTGTGTTTGACTTTTGCTAAAGCACTTTAGCTGACCTTGATTTCATGGACCTAGCTGCTGTACTTCTTTAGGCAAACACATTGCTTTTCTATGAAGTCAAGTATAATCATTATACTTTCTGATATAAGGTGAAGGCCACTAATGATCTGAATTCTGAAAAATCTGAAAGAAATCATTTAGCAGTTAACATTGTGATCCTTTAGTTGCAGCTTTACTTTAGAATTTAGAATGCCAGACAAAGGACAAAAAGGAAATGCAACTCTGCTAAACACAAGCTCCAATATGAACATACTGTTGCCATTATCTTTGCAATTCTTATTCACTTTAACTATTCCCTACTGCAAGTAGAATTCTTTTGCTGCCTCTGGCTGAGATGTGCATCCAATCCCCTCTAAAAGCAGTTTCTGCTTGAGTTCAGCATGAACTGGATCATTGTCTTATTTGCTCATGAGGACTTAAGCTCTAAATTTCTTGTGAACCTTTCTCACTGATTCTGTCCCCTGTACATCTGACAATCTGGATTATTTAGAGACAATCCCCAGTCTTGGTTGGCAAAATAAATTTCAGCATAGGACTTAAAAGTGAAGGGACATACTTAAAAGGGGCTAATTTAGTATGATAATTATTTTATAAAAAAATTAAGATAGTAGTTGCTGGTGAGATGACTTAGTGGAATAAGCGCTTCCTTGGCAAGCGCAAGGGCCTGAGTTCAATCTCTGGTTCAACAACAACAACAACAAAAAATCAAGTTGTACTTTTCCTATCATACTGTGTAGTTCCAGAAAATTCTTTCCCCATTTCCTTTGAGATGACTAGGAAATGAGTTCTTAAACTTAGGAATGAAGTCATCTCATATTTTCTATTAAAAGTTTGCATTAAAATAACAGTTTCTTAAACATTTTCAGGCCAATCCTGAGAAACAGTAAACAAATTACTTTAAATATTTTAAAGTTGCTGATCTAGAAGATCATTCTGTCACAAACATCACTTATATCAGTTTAGATTTTAGCTTTCAAGAGCTCCCAGCAAATAAAAAAAAAAAATGTGACAAAATATATATGCTGTGCTTCTACATAATCCTATGGGAGGCAAGATTTGCACTGATGGTGGTTGGACAGGATATTATGTCAGCTTCTAGTACTATGGTCATGAACTAGGAAAATAATTATTGAATTTTTGATATAATTCAGGTATAAAAAGTAAGATAAGTAAACAGCTACACTCTTAATTTACTGATAAGAGACATCTGCTATAATAATGTCTGTAAGTATAATATCATGTGTGCACCTTGTACGATACCAAAACAGTATGAAAACAGTTTGCAATGTATTAATTTATCGAATCTGTGTTGTTAAGGTGTCTTAAAACTGTCTGATTGATATTTGTACTTCAATAAAATAAAAAATAAATTTAAAAACATATATGGTGTTCTAACTAAATCACACTAAAGTGTGATTGATATTTTCAAAAATCAGTTTGTGACTGTAGAATAGCTCAGTGGCATAAGGATCTACCTGGCACGTGCAAGGTCCCAAGTTGGATCCATAGCACCAAAATAAATAAGTAAACAAATGAACCAATAACTAAATAAAATTAAAAAGTCAATTTTTCTACGTGAAAACATTTCTATGTAAAATGTCCTTTATACTGATAGCTCCTTGTGTTTGTGTGGTGTATTTCAATCACATCTGTCCACTTTCATGCCCCTTTACTTCTTCTTCCTCTTCCCTGTGAACTATTCCTTCTTTTTCTTCTGTTTGTTAGTGTGTTTAGTGTAAGGACTGCAGAGTTCCACTACGTAGATCAGACTCATAGTAATCCTCTTGTTTACAGCCTCCTAAGCAAGCGGATTACATGTGTGCGCCGCCATGCCCGGTCCCAGTTGCTGTCTCAGCGCTCCCCAGGGGAGAGGGCAGCGCAGTATGCTGTGAATCAACCCCAGTCCCTGATCCTGCTAAGCAGGCATTTTAGTTCACTGAGCTATCTGGCCAGCCCTGAACTATTTTCTTTTTTGTCTAATTGTATTTTACCTAATTTAATTTATCTTCTTTCTCAGAGTTGCTACATTTGAAGGAAAATACTTATTCCTTTTTTTCTTTCAGACCAGTTTATTTCACTGAAGTTTTCCAGTCTCTCCCACTTGTCTGCACATGACATGATCGGTTCTTTCTTAAGGCTGAGTAGTGCTCCATTTTGTATATATATCATATTCTCTTTACCATGTGTGCGGGCACCTAAACACATTCATTCATTGACTATTATGAATCATGCTGCAACAATAATGGGTGTATAGGATTCTCACCAAATGCTGCCTTTGCTTCTTCCAGGTATGCACTGAGGCACAGTATAGCTGGACCATACGGTGCTTATATTTTTACCTTTCAACTTAGTGTTTTTGAAGCAAAATATGGTTCCAAATGTGCATGGACCCTGAATAGAGGACTATAATAATTAAGTGAGCCAATCTGCTTTTATCCCTCAAAGAAACTAAATTAACCTGATTTTAAGGATCCTTGGCAAAGTACATTTCAAGAAGTTGAAGAAAATTCAGGTAATGTAAAAACTACAGGATCAGAGTTGACATATTCATAGCTTCATTTTTCATTAGCTTCAGTCCATTAAGCAAGCATTTGCCAATATAATATTGCATGCATAAAACACCTGAAATACTCATTAAATGGAAAAGATGACTGAAAATGCAGAGCAACATTCCACTTAGTTTTTTGCAGGAATGTAACTCACTAAGGTCCACTGCTTTGTCATTTAACTTAATACTTTGAATTTAATGTTTTTAAATATAGTGCACTGTAAGATAAATATAATTTTTCTATTGCATTAAAACAATTCACATACTAAATTCTAAAGTGCTTTTCATCAGTTTCTAATCTGAATGATTCAACATCAGAAGTTCAGAGATCATTTTAGTAGAGTTTCTTTTATGATAAACCAATTTGATTCATTGTCTGTCAACACAATGATACAAAAGAAACCAAAAAATGAAGAAAAACCTGTATATCAAGCACCATGCAAGGACTTTCTGGGTAAGAACAATACACATGGCTGCACTTACACTTAGAGCTTAATAGTGAAGGTAAACAAAGTTCTATATTAATGTATAACAAGGTCAAATAATTAAATAATGAAAGAATAAACTGGGTAAAAGCAGTGGAACCACTTTAAAAATGTGGAAATATCATGTATTTTGACTTGGAGCATATCTGAGACAAAACTTCTTTCATCAGAAATATTGGGTGCTTCATTCTCAGAATGTGGAGGGAGACCTGTGATGGTAGTAAGCCTTGGATCAGAAATGAAGACTTGAGGGTTGGCTCTTCTCTTAGTGAGGTTTGGGAAATGTGCAAGTCATTTATATCTGAGAATCTATCATTTCTAAAATAGGCTTGATGAGCTTCTAACGTCACACCCTAAAACCAAGGAAGTCTACATTGTGCAAAAGACATGAATTTAACAACAGGTGGCCCGTGCTTAGGGAAGAGTGGCACCATCTAGTTTGGGTGTGTTGTATTATACAGGGGATACACATGAGTGGGTGTGCACAGCTTTTGATCTATAGAACCAAATAAGGTAAGGACATTGATTTCAAAATTCAAAGATAATTCATATAAAACAAAATCTATCAATATGGGGATATAATTTAATAGTTAATTTTCTCTTAATTCCAGGGTGTAAATCTTTTCTAAACAAAAAATTCATCCCCTAAAATTTCAAATTTAAAATATTCTGCAATAGTCTTTTGTGATTGCCTTTATTCACTTTCAATAATACATTTTACATTTATCCATGTTTCTGCACATCACTAATTCATTTCTTTCATTGCTCAGCAACTGTGGCTAGACGGTCATTTTCCAGTTTACTTTCGTTCCCCAGCTGGTAGGCATTTGGGTTGTTTACAGTTTGGAGCTACATGAAATAAAGCTGCATGAAAATCCAGAAACAAATCTTTTGTGGACAATTGCTTTTGGGGAAATACATACGAGTTGATGGTTGGGTCACATGGAAATTGTATATTTGTATTTCAGAGAAAAATATGTCAAATTATATTCCAAAGGGAATATCCTATTTGCCAACCTCATAAGCAATGTGTAAGAATTTCATCTGTTTCAACTGTTTGCCAATATTTCATGTTGTTGAAAATTTTAATAGAAATAGAGTAGTGTCTCAATGTGGTTTTAATTTATATTTTTCTAATGACTAGTTATATTAGTATCATTTGCCATACCTTTTCTTGGGTTTTAGTGGTGTTTATATTTTAAACGTATTTTAATTTGATAATATTTGATAACTTTTATATTTTTATGTATCTTAGATATAATATCAAACTTATGTTTGTGAATATTTCTGTACCAGTCTTTAATAGGTCTCACTTTTCTCATTTTCATAAGTTTCATTTAAAGACTAAACATCTTACATTTATATGGAGTCTAATTTATGTTTTATTTTCATGGTTTACACTATTGTATGTTCTTTTAAAGACATGATTCCAAAGCTTTTCTTCCATATTTTTATACTAAGTTTCATAGTTATAACTTATAAGTGTAGATCTATACCATCAGTAGAAACGGATTAGAAAATTAATTTGTGGGCTCTGTGTTCTATGTATTTCTATATATATGATGGTGTGTACCATTGTAACTTTCAGTAAATCTGCAGACTAGGTAATGCAAATTATTCGACTTGAATTCTATTTTTCTAAGAAATTAACTTTATTTTTAGAGAAGTTTTAGGTTTACAAAAAATTAAACAAATGGTATAGAGAATTTCCACAGCCTCTCTATGTCTGTCTGTTTATTATAACATTAAAAATATGCATTAGTGTGAAAACTTATTATAATTGGTAAGGCAATACCAAACATTTTATTTTTTACTGAAGTCCATAGTTCATATTGAGGCTCACAATTTGAGTTAAATAGTTCTGAGTTTTGACAAATTCATTATGTATGCACTGTAACAGTATCAGACAAAATCATTCACTGCCTTAGCAGTTCTCTGGGCTTATCTATTCATTTCTCTCTTCTTATCTCTAATGCCATAGAAATTGCTGAATGTTTTTCTGTCTCTGTATTTTTCCTTTCCTAATATGCAATATATTTGATATCAAAACTATACAGTTTTGTCAACTGTCTCTTTCATTAAATAATGTGCATTTATTTATTCTTATGTTGTTTTGTGTACTGATAGTACAATTATTTTCACTGATGAATAATATTTTATTGCATGGATACAGTATTTATTTATTTGCAATCTTAGATTCATATCATTGGGGGACATTACCAATGAAGCAGCTATAAACATTTGTGTGCAGACCTTATATGAACATGCACTTTCAGCTTACTTTGGTGTGTGGCTAGGAATGTGATTGTTGGACAATATAGTAAAAATAGGTTTAGCTTTTTATTAAACTATTTCAGTGTAGCTGTATCATTCTGCCTTCACACCAGTAGTGAATGAATGTGGCTATTACTCATATCCTTGGTGGTGTAACATTGCCAGTTTGAAAAATACTTTAAGGGCTGGTGAGATAGCTCAGTGGAGTTAGAGCTTGCTTTGGCAAGTGTAGGGACAAGGTTTTGATCCCTGATCCCACATGCTGTACCAGGGGTGCATCCGGGAATGATTTTTGCACACCTGTAATGCCAGTGGAGGGAGGCTGAAAACTCATAGTGAGTCTGAGTGCAAAGTAAGACCAAATATATATATGGGAAAAAAGTCAACAATAATATTAGTAATAAATTGTTATTTCAAACTGTTATGGTGATTAGATTTTTATTTATTTATGGATCTGTACCTGCATAGCCTCTTTTGTGAGCTGTGCATTTGAACTTTTTGTGCTTTTCATCCCTGAAAAGGACAATTTTTCAAAGGAAACGTGAGACGCAAAGTACTTTCATATTCAGATAATTCAGGTCTTTAAGACATTGAAAAAGTACTGATGTATCTAAATATGAAAATACTACTAAATAAATGCATTCAAAAATATGAAAAATGTTAAAATTGGAAACTCAGTAGATGAAATATGTTATAAAAGCACTTACGCAGGTGTTACCTTTCAAGTCCTCATGTCTCATGATTCTAACTGGATGAGTACTTAGAAGATAAATACCATTTACAATTAGGCTTGTGCATTGTTACTTGACATTACACCAAATTTGTAAAAAAAAAAAAAAAAACAAACCTTGAAATATGAAATTATCTTCTCATTTGAAATTTTCAGTTATCTTTTAATGGAAGGAATTTAAAATCCTAGAATCTGATTATGTCCTCACATCAATCACTTTGTCTGAGGGACATAAATTAACATTTCAGAGCAACAGGGTTACAGACAGTATTCCGATATATTCTTCCCTTCATGTCATTTAAGTTAACAAGTAGTATTTTATGATACACACAATCTAAAATTCACAACATTCTATTGTGTTTTATAATAGCAACAAATCTCAAATTACCCTCAACTTCCCTTGTAGAAAAGAGCTATATTGACTGTAATGTAATAGCATTTATTCTCTTTATTCTCTTCTATTTTCCAGAAGATTTCAAAAGTGACAATTTTTGAAAATATGTAACCTTCAAGATAGAGAAGAAATTGTGTTTCTTTGACATGTTTCCTTGTATTTATAGAAAAAAAAAAAAAAAAAAAGAGCTGAACTATCCAGGGACTGAAATTGTCTTCCCCTTGCAAACTTGTCATTCAGATCTAAACTGAACTGAACAAAAAAGGGATACAAATGAAGGGCCGTTTTGTATCTGCATATACAAAATAGTTAGGATAGATATACAGCTACTTTCTCTTAATTCAATGAAAAGAAAGATTTGTACTCATAGTGTTTGGACAGGATATCATGTCTGCATCTTGTACTATGAATAAGCACTACAAAGACAACAATATGCAATGTATTAAATATTGAAACTTTCCTATTAGAAATGATCTAAGATAGAGGAAGATATAAGGCATCAACATATTCTGTAGATATGGAAGTCATAGAAGGATCCTAAAAATTAGATAAGACAGGGTGAGGTCAGTTGAAGCTGCATGGTGACTGGAAATATTGGGTGGATGATTAGCAACATAATTCTACCTATGCTGCATAAAATCTGCCAAGAAAAAATAAGTTACTTTCTTAACTATTGAAAAACATTGGGAAGAATGATAAGTTTAAGAATCCATGGCTTTCTCATGTGGGTCTCTATACCTCTGGCAATAGAAATCCATTCTAATGTTCTCCTCTTAGAAGAAGTGTACAAGGTGCTTTGCATTTCTCTTGGGTTTTTATGTGTATCCTCTTACCACCCTTCAGAATTTATAATGCAAGATAGAAGTATTTATCTGAGAAAATACTACAGAATAGTGTCTCTATTTGCTACTGTACAAATAAGTATATGTTTCCTGGCTTAGAGAAAAAATAAATAAGAGAGTAAGACTATGTTTCCTGAAGAAATCTTAACATTACATTTCTGAGAATAGTAGAGGGAAGAGATTATAAGACATGATTCCTTAAAAAGCAAGTCACAATTTACTTTCTTCATATTTTGGGGATTAAGGGAAGAATAATTAAAAACAATGATTTAATAGTACCATAAATTGTCTGATCTTTAGCATTGGTCTTCATTGTCCCATTTAACTACCAAGATCTGAGCTTGACACCCATGTCCTTCACAGAGGAGAAGCGTATATATATATATATATATATATATATATATATATATATATATATATATGATTTTTTTTTCTTTATGAGACATTTTAAGGCCAACTCTTCAATGAAATTCTCCTGAACTCATTCCTGAAGACAAGTATTCCTTTGATTCCAAAATCAAAGAAATATCTAACTGAAAAGGTGAACTACAAGCTAATCTCTCAAATAAGTACAGATGCAAAAATCCTCAGTAAATGCTAGCACACAGAATGCAACAAATTGTCAAGAAGATTAGAAGTTGGCCTGACAGCTCAGCAGACTAAAGTACCTGCTTGGGAAGAGTGCAGCAGACAGGGTTCAACCCCCAGAGTGCTCTGCGGCGGCATAGTGAGACTCTGTAGACCCTGTATCTCCTGTACTAAATGAAAAAAAAAAAAAAAAAAAAAAGAGGTTATATATAATGAAGAAGTGGATTCATTCCAGGAATGCAGTGATGGTCAATATTTTAAGGATAAAATTCCTGCAATTTTTCCATTAGCCTAGATTACATTTTAGAGAAATTCCTACTTTGTACTTGTGCAGAGATTGATGGGGACTGGGTGGAAAAAGAATTAGAGTGGAGGGGGAACATTTCATCTAACAAATCCTATGACAACACAGGACACAGCTGGGTATATATCTCTCCTGCAAATATTTTCATACATCTCCAAATTTTTTGAGGGAATTGCAAAAGATTCACAAACTCAAGGTCCTGTGGTGTCACTTTAGTACAAATAATCTCACTTATACAGCTATATTACTACTCATAATTTCAAGATGGTTAGTATTTGTTCTTTTATTTTTCTCTTAATTTTATTGAGAAACAAATAGCAATGAGACAGTTTCAAAACCAGTTAGTAGGACAGTTTCAATAATTAATATATTGCATATTGTTGTCTTTGTAGTGGTTATTCATAGTGCAAGATGCAAATGTGATAACCTGTCCAAACATGATTAGGAGAAATCTTTATCCTCATTGAATTAAGAGAAAGTAGCTGTATGTCTATCCTATTTTGTATATACAGATACAAAATGTTCCTTCATTTGTATCCATTTATTCATTTAGTTTTGTCAGAGATGGGTATTCCATGGCTATTTAAATATATCAGGTCCATGAATTCTGCAAAATAAGCCAATGTAGTCCAGTAGTCCATAATAGTAGTGGGTTATCCATAGGAATTGCTATGTCAGAAGTTGTTGACTTGAACCTTTTAGAGCTCAGCATATTAATACGGCTTTACTTTTCATACCTCATTTTTATACTTTTCTGCTGGATGGTTAAAAGCAAGATAAAGCAAGACCTATATCATAAGAAATATAACTTTTGTGTCTGTTACAGTCAGTCAACTCCTGTCAGGTTTTACCCTGAAACCTTGTACCACAGTTTGTAGATCCTTTGTTAGTGTCATGTGGATGAGTCATGAACATTGCTTGACCAATTTGCTCTCTGTGAAAGCCTGAGAGAATGTTTTCTCTCAATGTGACTCTCCTTAGGGACGCTGTACATTGTCAGTCACTTTTCTCTGTCTCCTCAAAATCTCCTTGATCAGAAAATTTCAGACACTACTGAGTTATAGGATGTTACAGTACAGGTTAACGTATGTCTTAAGTCCTCACTGACTTGAAAATCTAGGGATAAAATGTTGGCTCCCCCTGTAGCCCATGTTTTTCCTCTAATTTTTGGTCTACAAACTTAGGAAGAAAAGCTTCTATTATTACCCTATAGCATAGGTAGTTGAGCTTAACCTCACTATCTGTCCATATATCAAATATCAAATTTCTTATATATATATATATCATAGGACAGGTATTTTTCATCAAGTTTAGATATATTAAACTTTAAATCCCTACAGAATATGAATAAAAAATTAAAAAATTAAGAAAAATAGGAGTAAACAATTACATATTTTTACACAGAAATTTAGAAATCTATCCATATGCAGCATTATAGCAGGCAGTCCTATGATGTTTTTTGATTTCTTTTTAATTTATTAGTTGTTACATGGTTTCACTCTGCAGCTTTGATTCACAGTGATTCTTCTGTTTTCAACCTCCCCATTGCTGGAATTACAGGCATGTACCACCATGTTCCATCTCTGTGGCCTGCTCAGCCCACCCTTGAGGCTGGCCTGGCTTGGCACATGGTGCTGTGGATTGAGCCTTGATCCCTGTATTTGCCTAAGCTTGCCTAAGTAGGCACTGAGTTTGCTGAGCTAGTTCACCAGTGCCTCAAGCTGTTTAGTATTTGATTCTATAATTAAACCACTTAAGAAAAATCTGTGGAAGAGGTCCAGAAATCAGTTTCTAGTCTGTGGCACAGCTTTTCTGTGAAGGAGTTCAACAGAGAACCAAGAGCTTGGTTTGCCTAGTGAAGCAAAAGCCACCTGATTTTCTTTGCTGCACTCAGTAGTTTCCTATTAATAGGCACCTCACAACAAGATCATTTCCATTTTTCACAATTTTTACTCTTCTGTTCTCAGTTCCGAAGGCTCTGCTTTTTCACTTCTCTGCAAAGTGCTTACTTATTCTTCAAGGTCAAGACTCTCTTGATTCTTTCGCTGTGAGCTCCTTTCTGTGAGTTGTGGTTGAACATCCCTTTTATCTGAGGAGAAATGAATGAATTCTGAAGATTTTTAGTTTCTGAAGTGGTGAGATTTTGTCCCAATTAAATGAAATTCAAGGCTTTTAAAAGAAGGCAATTTTCCTGACCTTTCCTTGTGGGTATCAGGACATGGACAACATTTCAGTCAACTGATGATATAAGTTCAACATGTTCCACACAGCCAGGGGAAATGAAAACCCTCAGCTGGAAAGGTTTGTCAATGAACCAGTGCTCTAAAATCTTATATCACCAAATACTGTAGACCCACCCTTAGATATAAATGTGTGGCATTTGCTTGTCATAATTTTCCTCAACTTGCCTGACTTCTGTGGTGTCTCTGATATGGCTTGTGCTTAGAAGTCCCTCAAAGCCCTATTTGCTCATAGCTGAGGCTTTATAGAGGTGGCTGAATCTAGAGTGTGTACTGCTGAAATTGCTTCATGGTGTAGCGCTCAAGGGCACTGGGATCAAGGATTTGCAAGCTACTCACCCTAAGAAGTCTGGCTCAGATATGGAGGACAGAAAAGAGCTATGGTTGTCGCTTGATGCTTTTTCTTTGCTATCCTTTATTAGGCATGAAGTGGTTCCACTCTCAGATGCCCCTCAGCTAAGTCAGCTTGCCTTGGAACCAACCTATAGCAAACTGAAATCTCTACAAACTGTGAGCTAAATACACTTTTCTCACTTTTACTAGAGGTGTCAGGTGTCGTTTCGCACAGGTGAGAAGAGGAACTAAGACAAAGACCCCTTGCACTGACTGAACTGATCTTTTTTTTTTTTTTTTTAGTTTCTGGTACTGAGTATTTATTTAGTTTTTAATTTATTTTTTAATTTATTGAACTACAAATGTCAATCAGACAGTTTCAAGACACCTTAACAATACAGATTCTATAAATTAATACATTGCAAACTGTTTTCATAATGTTTTGGTATCGTACAAAGTGCATACTGATATTATATTTACAGATATTATTTCAGCAGATGTCTCTTATCAGTAAATTAAGTGTGTAGCTGCTTACTTTTCTTATTTTTTATACCTGAATTATATCAAAAATTCAATAATTATTTTCCTAATGGATGACCATAGTACTAGAAACTGACATAATATCCTGTCCAACCACCATTAGTGCAGATCTTGCTTCTCATAGGATTATGTAGAAGCACAGCGTTATCTATCCCAATTGTACTGTAAGCTGAGCTGTAAATGGCTATGGCTGACAACTTCTTTGAATAACTCACTATTGTTGTGGAATGCTGGGCTGTGTTGGATTGTGGTGCTGAGTTCAAGCACTTTAGTTGAATGTCAATGGATTGCCCACCTTTGACAGGTGTAGACAAAAGAAGGGATATAGAAAGAAAAAAATCATGTGTGTGTGGACTGATCTTGCAACTTGCCTAGATCAGTAAGAGTCCTAAAGTGCTTGCACTCTGTTTGGTCTTTTTTTTTTTTTTTTTTTTTTTTTTCCCAATCTGCTTTGATTTCAGGGACAGCCATTTGTAAAGGTATCAGATAAACCTCCTGAAAGAGATAAGGAAACAAAGACAAGAAAACCCCAGGAAGCTTTCTGGTTCAGACATTTTAGAAACTCACATGGGAGGTGCATAGTTCTAGACCATTCATTTCAACTGACCTGACCCATCCTCTTCCTTTTGTCTTGAGAACGGAACTCAAGACTTTGCTTTACAATCAAATGTTGTGCTACTGAGCTATATTCTCAGCAAGACCTGACTCAAACTGAACAAGTCACCCAGCCTCTTCAAGGTGTCTTGAAAAAAATAACTTATTTTAAGATACTTAATTATTTGTGCATAGATTTTTAAGTTAGTGAGAACAAATTGATTTCTGAAATCAGCATGGATGAACAATTCTTTCAACTTACCCATGCCTAACTATTTTGGATGCATCCATCTAGGACAACAATAACAGAAGGTCATGTTAATCAGAGGTGGAACAGTAATCTCTGTCTATTTTCCCCTAGCTGAAAAGCACATGAAAATATCATCTCTATATTAAGCAATACAAATAATGTTTCAACTTTAGAAAATTTACTTGGAGATTACAACATTGCATAGGAAATACTGGGGAGATTTATTTGGTCAAACAATTCTTTAAAGAATTCTTAAGAATAATCTCTTTCTATTGGCTGTAAGATTTTGAATAATGTGAATGTTACCTATTTCTTTTTGTGATATAATAATATCTCCAAGCTGTTCCAACTCTGTTGTCCATCCATGGAAATGTGTCAACTTTTTACCATGGATCCAAATCTTTAAATGTTGTAAGACATTGCTTGTTTTCAATTTTCCTATGCACAATTATTAGGTTTTATTTAATAGATAATATTCTATTTCATATGTTTTCAAATTCACAATATTTCCCTATATGTTATTACTTGACTCACTTTTATTTACTTTTTATGTATTCATTTAAAAACACTTATTTGGAATATTAATCACCCAGTTGTTTTATATATAAATTTATAGGAGTTTCAACCTAGTACAATTACATTATAATCATTTTTAACTATTTTATACTTCCTACTGTGCTTTACTAACCTATCCATCCCATTTCCAAATTCATCGAGGCTTTTCTAGGATGTAAACAATATTCTATAATCAGTGATTTTCTGTGGACAAATATTTATTTCATTATGTCCCGTGAAGTATGGGACAATATCTCATGAAACAACTCCATTGTAGAATGGTTTCTGAGTTAAGAAAACACAAGTTTCTGAGATCATAGCATGCAGGAGGAAGGCAGGTCTTTCAAATTATTCTTTCCTGTCACTTTGATGATGCCTAACAGTGTTTAGGATCAGAATAATGTTACCTATTTTAGAAGCTAGTATTAAAAATTCTAATTTAGCAATATGACTCAAATAAAACCAAGGCTGAAAGTTTGACAGGATACTTCTCACACTGGGTACATTTTTTTTTTAATGTATTTGGTACAGGGTCTCACTACACAGCTCAGACTAGTAGTGATCCTCCTGTCTTAGCCTTCCCAGTGCTGGGACTACAGGCATGAACCACCATGCCCAGTTTTGGTGGCCAGCTTTGCAGCCTGGGAGCATGGCTAGTGTGGCATGCGGGACCAGGGGTATTTGATTTTTACGTCTAAGGTGACATTGAGTTATAAATAATGGCAGGAATTTGAGGATTCACTTTTCCTCGATATATCCAAAGATGACTTCTGTGTCAAGTAGAATTTTATTTTATCTTATACTTTAATGTATCTTACTGCCACCTAACAGGTGAAAAGACTAAGGGCAAGAAATGTTAAATACTGTGACTGAAACCTGTACAAAGAAAATGGCAAGAGATTTACATACGGGCTAATTACTCTGTAGACTTTGTCATAACCAAGGAGATACCTCATTTGTCATAATGTGCTGCATTTAAACAGGTTAAAGTGTCAACAATCCAGATGTCCATCAACTAAAGGATGAATAAATAAGTTGTATTTTTTATGAGTGTCATACTACTCAGTCATAAAAAGGATAGTATTTTATAGGTAAATGCATGGACCTCAAGACTGTACTCATAAGTGAAATAAATCAGACCCATATAGGTAAATAGCATATTGTCTCACAAGTAAGAAAATACAACCAAGTAAATAAGATCTAAAATGTACAACAGATATTGTCAACTGAGTAGAAATGGTTCAAAAGAAAAAATTGTGCTGTGAAAGGGGGAAAAAAAGGAAAATATGTATGTATAAGATAGTTAACATTGTTACACAGCTAATGTATCTTAGTTTATTAAAAAGGTAATTTTGTTTTAATATAGTATAGACAAACATTGCCTATATTCTCTATTACACATAACTACTTGGAAGAAAACAAAACATAATATACCAACTATTATAACTGTTCTAATAACCTGTTGCAAAACTCAGTTTCATTGCTATGTTTATCTGTTCTGTAATTCTTAAAAATTTTATTTTAAAGAGAATAAAAATAAGAAAAAATATTAAAATGATACAGAATTTCAAAAAGAGATGAGAGGAAGTCAACAATGGTTCTTGTATATTGTCTTTTTTAAAAAATAAAAGAACAGCAGGGATGGGGCACACACAAGATAACTATGATAATTGTACTACTAATTCCTCTTGGTTTATTGAAATGAGCAGTTAATATTTAATTCTTTGTGCAATCTTACATACTTTTGTTTGGTAATCTGAACTACTTGAACATAACACTATGTAATATAATACTAATTGTTGGGCCAGGGAGATAGCTGAGATGCATGAGTGCCTGCCTGGCAACCGCAAGATCCTAAGTGTGGTCCCTACTGTCACACACACAAAAATGAATGAATTATCATTAATTTTCCATTAACTTGTTCTTTTAATTTTGAATCATATTTATTTTTTTCTTGTTTTGCTTTTGTGTTTTTGTTTTCATTTTAAAATGAATTTTAAAAAGTAAATAATAAACAGGTTATTGTGTATCTGCAGGTATCTAACTTTCAGGTTTTTATCTAAATTTAAAAGTAACATCATTTTATTTTCCCAGAATATACTAATTCAAGTATTGGCCTACTGTTCCATGAGTAAGAATTGTGTATACAAAAAAATGAAGAAAAACAGCCAGAAAAGCAAAAAACAAAAAACAGGGTTTTGAGCAAAAGAAAGACTGAAAAGAAATACAGCATTTTTCTCATGGACTTTTGTATCAGTATGGTTGAAGGGTGAACTGGGACAATTTGATTGAGCTCAACCTTTTCGGTCCTACCCTGTACATGTAGGAGTTTGATATGCTCTTGGTTCCTGTGCAACATAGATACTTTCCATGACTCTTAATTTAGCATCATTGTGGGCAGGTGACTGAAAAATTACAGGGAGAAAAAAAGCTTTCTTCAAAGCCCTTTCAAACTGTACCTACTGATCAGCTTTTTTTTTTTCTTTTTCCCACTCAGCTATAGTGTTAGGCTTGGAAAATCAGCATGAGCCTGCATGATTTGAGACCATAAGATTATAGGCTTTTTTTTTTTTTTTTTTTTTTTTTTTACCTTGGAACAGTTCTTAGTCATAGGATCAAGCATAGAGATTACTACCTCTCAAGAGCTCTATAAATATTTTCTGAACTTAATTAAATGTTATTGTTTGACATTCTACAATGCCTATCAACTACCAATGCTTCAGCTGTGGCAGCTGCCCTGTCAGCTGAACTGTCAATCCTTCAATGCCAGAGTCACTTCTTATGGCTTTTTTCTTACCAACTAACAAGAAGAGAGTGAGGAAAGGATTTTCATTGTTTAATTTGATCTAATAGGCAAAATGCATTTCCTTTTTAGATTTGTTGAAAGCAAGTCTATTTGAGTAAAATGACACCTGTCAAGTTCCTTGATGGTTTCACATTTCCTGATAAAATTACAGGCACAAAAAAGCACACCAGGCTGGGCCTAAGCACTTCAGTGTCATGAACAGTATAACTGTAATTAGGGACTTTTGCCTGGTGTTAACAAATGCCAGAGGGTATCTCAATCTCTGCAGATGAGTTCTCCACGATTTAATTAGCTCTTTCCTTCTATACTTTGTAGAACTATGCTGTTCCTAGTACACCTAGTGCTTGCTTCAGGCATGGGTCAAAGCATGCAGCTGTCAATTATTTAATATTCATGACTTTTTTTTAACAAATGAAGTGTGCATGAAATGAAGCCTGTAGGATTGAAGGGTATTGAAGCCAATGCATTTATAGAATAGATAGCCTAGTTCTTTGAATAATAATTTGAAGAACCCAAGGACACAGGGAATTTTGTTCTCAAATCTCAAGATCTGACTTTTCTTTTTTTCTCTTGTAATGATGGAGACAGAAAGAGAGAGAGAGAGAGAGAGAGAGAGAGAGAGAGAGAGAGAGAGAGAGAGAGAATGAAATAAGTGTTCTCTGGGTTTTAATTCTTACCCTCTGTTATCTTAGTATATCAATTTTGTGCCACACTGCAGGTTTTACCTTTTCATCTTTAGAACAGAGAATTGCACTAGCTGATTTCTAAGACTCTTCAAGTTTTAAAACTCTAGGCTTTGATGGTGATTATGGAAATTTTCATCACATATAGACTCTTTAAAATAATGTACTTGAGGAAGTTTTAAATTTCATATTATTATAAGAAGATTAAATGAAATGAAATTTTATGACTTGTTCAGTTGGATAATTTCTGTTGTTATAAAGTCTGAAAACAATTTTCTTGAGTATAACAGTGAGATATCATAGGCACAGGCATCACAGAGTGGGTTCTATAAAGCTTTGTAGAGCTAAAACTTACAGTATTGTTTTCACATTTAAGGTCACAACTTTGTGCATTACAATGGGTATCTTTAGTATCCTGATTAATATTCCTCCCTGACACACCAAAACAAAAACAAAAACAAAACAAAACAAAACAAACAAACAAACAAAAAAATACACCTTTTCAATAGCTTTAGAGCTTCTAGCTCCTTATAAATATGTTACAGTTAAGTGTTAAGTTCATTCTGAAGATGAGTGAAATGACGTAATGGATATTCATTGCTCAGGTAAGGTAAAGTTAACGGTGCTTTAGACAGAAGACCCTCAATTTTGCCTTTGCTTATCTGTGCAAGTACATTGTGAACACCAGATCAAAGGGGTATTGTAAGTGCTGCAAGCACGGGTACATATGATAGGCAACTCTTGATGCTTAACATGAGGCACTAAGGCAAAATGGCAATGACCCTAGCATATGTAGACACACTATAGGGTTCCACTTTGCATAGGTTACAGCCAACCACCAGCACATATGTGTAACAATCATGTAGTTTCAGTCAGTGTTGTGAGAAATTAATGGAGATACTATTTTACCAGCTTCATTGAGGAGTAATTATCACACAACAGTGTAATGGACGGATTTAAAGTGAACAGTTCAATAGTTTTAACACAGGCACACCTCACTACCATCAACATGAACACCATCAGAATAGCAAGGTCTTCTTGAGCTGCTTTGTAGATTTTCCCTCTTGCCCTTCTGCTGACCAACCAGGATAGAATAGTGTGCATTTTATGGACTTTATAAAAATTGCACCATATTATACTTTTTTTGTTTTTATTTTTTAAACTCAGTATTTTTTGATATCCACCTGTGCTGTGACTGGAACAATTAATTTTCCTTTATTGTTCACTATTGTGTAGTATTCTATTATGTGAAAATATTAATCCCTCTGTTGACAGTCATTTGGGTTGTTTGAAGTTTGAAGAAATCACAAATAGAGTTGTTATGAATGTACATAGTACTCTTTGCATAAACACACACATATGTATATAAGAATACCTTTCTTCTTGAATAAATTACTATGAATGTTAAAGTTCATTATTAGTTTTTGAAAAAAGTTTTCTAATCTCAGAATTCCATACTGGTCATGCAAAGTAAACATAAAAATAGCTTTGTTTCTCCCTTTATTATCTGGAGCCATTTTTATTGTCTAATTACCTTGATTTGATTCTCTTCACAATATATGGAGTGCAATGATGAGAACTGATATCTTTATCTGGTAATAATATTCGTGTAAGACTTTTACAATTCTAACACTAAGAATGATAATCAGCAATAGATTTTCATATCAGTCATATGGTGACAGGGAAGTCATGATAGATTATTAATTCAACATATTTTTCCTTTGATTTAGCAAAAATATTCACTTATTATGAATATTGCATAAGTCTATGCCTTGTATATAAACATAAGCTTTCATTAAAAGCATAGGCTCTTTAATAATCTTACTCTGGCAAGTTATTTAATCTTTCTCTGCTTCTGCTTCCTTAATTTAAAATGCCAATAAGCATAACAGGGTAGCTGTTTCTCAGACTGTCATTCAAGCAAAAGAAATTATAGTTCAGAGTATTACATTCAGCAAGGGCCAGGTTTGGTCAGATATGTTGACATATTTTGAGGTCTGCAGTAAGTCCAAGCCAGTAATGTATGGTAAATTGTCAGTAGCAGAGAAGATGAGGGAGGTGGGATGAAAACTTATGAAGGGGAACTATGAAAATAAATGTAAGTATTGCTAAGAGCCAGCGAGAAAAAGTGGAAGAAAGAGCTGAAGAAAGATATACAAATTTAGAGTAAGTAAAAAAGAAAATATTTCTAGACTAATTCAAGAGGTAAGGAGTTGAGACTCCTAGAACATTTGTCTTTGTACATTAAGAAAATTTGAAACAGCATATACCAAAGGGCTACCAGACACTAAGGGAAGTTTAAAGTCAAGGTCAAAAAGCCAATTCCAGATATCTCTTATCAGTGAATTAAGAGTGTAGCTGCTTACTTATTTTTTATACCGGAATTATATCAAAAATTCAATAATTATTTTCCTAGTGGATGACCGTAGTACTAGAAGCCAACATAATATCCTGTCCAACCACCATTAGTGCAAATCTTGCCTCTCATAGGATTATGTAGAAGCACAGCGTTATCTATCGCAACTGTACTGTCTATACACACATCATGATTTTTTTTCTTTCTACACCCCTTCCTTTGTCTACACCTGTCAAAAGTGGGCACTCCATTGACATTCAGCTAACTTATGTGCTTGAACTCGACAACACAATCCAACACCGTCCAGCATTCTACAACCATAGCGAGTTACTCAAAGAAATTGTCGACCATAGCCATTTACAGCTCAGCTTAATATTGTGACCTCATGATGTATATCTGTAAATATAATATCATGTATGCACCTTGTACAATACCAAAACATTATGAAAACAGTTTGCAATGTATTAATTTATCGAATCTGTATTGTTAACGTGTCTTGAAACTGTCTGAGTGACATTTGTACTTCAATAAAATGAAAGGAAAAACAAAAT